>VSDK01006098.1:26441-72049 GCA_009767595.1 Symbiodinium kawagutii
GTTGTTTGTTTGTTTGTTTGTTTGTTTGTTTGTTTGTTTGTTTGTTTGTTTGTTTGTTTGTTTGTTTGTTTGTTTGTTTGTTTGGTTTGGCTTGGTTTTGCTTTGCTTTGCTTTGCTTTGTTTTGTTTTGTTTGGTTTGGTTTGGTTTGGTTGGGTTGTTTGTTTGTTTGTTTGTTTATTTGTTTGTTTGTTCGTTCGTTCGTTCGTTCGTTCGTTTGTTTGTTTGTTTGTTGGTTTGTTTGTTTGTTTGTTTGTTTGTTTGTTTGTTTGTTTGTTTGTTTGTTGTATGTTGTTGTATGTTGTTGTATGTTGTTGTTGTTGTTGTTGTTGTTGTTGGTGTTGGTGTTGTTGTTGTCGTTGTTGTTGTGGTTGTTGGTTGTTGGTTGTTGGCTGTGGCTCTTTGTGGTTGCTGCTGGCTGTTGTTTGGTCTTGTTTGATGTTGTTGGTTGTTGTTGGTTGTTTTTGGTTGTTGTTGGTGGCCTTTGGTTGTTGTTGGTGGCTCTTGGTTGTTGTTGGTTGTTTGAAGTTGATGTTTGTTGTTGTTGGTAGTTGATGGTAGTTGTTGGTAATGGTTGGTAGTTGTTGGTAGTTGTTGGTAGTTGTTGGTAGTTGTTGGTAGTTGTTGGTATTAGTAGCAGTAGTAGTAGTAGTAGTAGTAGTAGTAGTTGTTGTTGTTGTTGTTGTTGTTGTTGTTGTTGTTGTTGTTGTTGTTGTTTTGACTGTGGTTGTGGTTGTGGTTGTGGTTGTGGTTATGGTTGTTGTTGTTGTTGTTGTTGTTGTTGGTGGTGGTGGTGGTGGTGGTGGGGGTGTTGTTGTTGTTGTTGTCGTTGTCGTTGTCGTTGTCGTTGTCGTTGTTGTCGTTGTTGTTGTTGTTGTTGTTTTCTGTTGGTTGTTGGTTGTTGGTTGTTGGTTGTTGGCTGCTGGTTGGTGGCTGCTGGTTGTTGGTTGGTGGTTGTTGGTTGCTGGTTGTTGGTTCTTGGTTGTTGGTTCTCGGTTGCGGGTTGTGGGTTGTGGGTTGTGGGTTGTTGGTTGTTGAGTGTTGATTGTTGGTTGTTGGTTGTTGGCTGTTGATTGTTGGTTGTTGGTTATTGGTTGTTGATTGTTGGTTCTTGTTGGTTTTTGTTGGTTCTTGTTGGTTCTTGTTGGTTCTTGTTGGTTCTTGTTGGTTCTTGTTGGTTCTTGTTGGTTCTTGTTGGTTCTTGTTGGTTCTTGTTGGTTCTTGTTGGTTCTTGTTGGTTCTTGTTGGTTCTTGTTGGTTCTTGTTGGTTCTTGTTGGTTCTTGTTGGTTCTTGTTGGTTCTTGTTGGTTCTTGTTGGTTCTTGTTGGTTCTTGTTGGTTCTTGTTGGTTCTTGTTGGTTCTTGTTGGTTCTTGTTGGTTCTTGTTGGTTCTTGTTGGTTCTTGTTGGTTCTTGTTGGTTCTTGTTGGTTCTTGTTGGTTCTTGTTGGTTCTTGTTGGTTCTTGTTGGTTCTTGTTGGTTCTTGTTGGTTCTTGTTGGTTCTTGTTGGTTCTTGTTGGTTCTTGTTGGTTCTTGTTGGTTCTTGTTGGTTCTTGTTGGTTCTTGTTGGTTCTTGTTGGTTCTTGTTGGTTCTTGTTGGTTCTTGTTGGTTCTTGTTGGTTCTTGTTGGTTCTTGTTGGTTCTTGTTGGTTCTTGTTGGTTCTTGTTGGTTCTTGTTGGTTCTTGTTGGTTCTTGTTGGTTCTTGTTGGTTCTTGTTGGTTCTTGTTGGTTCTTGTTGGTTCTTGTTCTGCTGCTGCTGCTTGCGCGTTGGTGTTCGTGTTTTTATTTCAATGTTTCCGAAAACCAGTCGGATTTTTTTGGTAACATTCAATTGCAAATGACCAAACCTTTGCAAAAGACGGCTTTGGTCAGTTGTGCTTCGCATAACACATGAAATGGTGCAGGCAAAAATCCTGCATGCTGCAGGATAAGGAGTGGCTCAAAAGAATGTGACCATGAATCTTCAAGAGATAACATGTCACTTCAAGTCAATCATGTTGTTGTGTTTCGATCTTTTGCACTTCCCACCCTGTGCATTCGCCATCGGACTCTTCATGCACTCCCACCCAGTGCAAAGCATCTTCGCAGGTTAGGCCAGACCCTAAGCCTGAACACCAGGCTGCGTGAATGCCCCCGACAAAAAGGCTGCTACTGCAAGTTGTGTGTCACGAGTGGTTTTGCCGGAACCTTTCAAACCCAATTTTTTTCCACGTTTTCATGAATTAGATTTACCCAAGTGTTCTTTCCACAGATTTCCTGCACATCATTGAAAATTCGTTTCTTCAAAATACCGGGGAAAGATGCCTTCGTCCTTCTACTAGATTCCTTGCCTTGCCGTGTCACCGCAGCTGTACAAAATAGAGAGATGATTGCATGGAAAAATCAAACACCACCCATCCACTTCACCCCTGAGCCCGTTCAGCCAGCGTCGAGCTCAGTGCTTCCAGTGCTAGGGAGGACAATAGCGTCCAAATGCGTGAAAGCCATCAAAGATGTTTCTTTTTGGGAACAGCGTGACAAGAATCATTCAAACAGCGTTGCAAAGTGGATCCTCATACTAAACATGGACTTGCGTTCGAGTCAGGTAGGTTTGCAGATCCTTCAAGATCAAGACAGCTCAGATCAAATTGTGTCCGCAGTGCTGGGTACAAAGTCTCCAAACACGACACTCAAGCGAGCGAACTCGATTCTTGCATATCATCGATGGCATACCACCATGTTCGAGCATCCGTGTATACCATTCAGCGAAGAGTGTTGCTGGAAGTATGTACAGTTCCTAGGAGACACACATGCCCCAGCATCCCGTGCTGTTTCATTTGTCCAGGCAGTGCGCTTCAGCCACTTCGTTTTCGTCGTCGATGGAGCCGAGCAGGTTGCAACCAGCAGGCGAATTTGTGGGCTTGCAGATATCCAACTGTCATTGAAGATTCCGGTGAAACAAGCTAGACCATTGACTGTTGCAGAAGTCACCAAGTTGCACAGTCTTGCATCGAACAGTGATTTAGGCCTCGTCGACCGAATGGTAGCGTGCCATGCCTTGTTGATGTTGTATGGTCGATGTCGACACTCTGACACATGCCACATACACAGCATCACACATGACCATGAGCATGGAGTTGGATTCGTACAGCTCGATACTCGAGTTCACAAAGGAAGCAAGTCCGCTGTGTCAAAAACAATGCTGCTGCCGATTTTGATTCCTGCATTCGGTGTTTCGAATCCATCATGGGTGGACAGTTGGTGGAGTTGCAGGTTGGAGACAGGACTTCCAACTTCAGGGAAGTTGGAGGGATGTTTGATGCCAGCACCAAAGGGAGACTCTGGCAAGGACTGGTTTTCCCGACCCTTGACCAGCTGCGAACTTTCGTTGATTCTTCGAGAGCTGCTCGAGGTGCCCGGTGATGTCGCACTCACAAGCCACTCCCTAAAGTGCACATTGCTGTCATGGGCATCAAAGTGTGAAATGCCCCGGGAATACCGTAGGATCCTAGGTCGTCACAGCAGCAGCATCCGTGAAGCAGATTCAGTTTACTCCAGGGACATGTCATTCGCACCAATTCGAGCAGTCGAGAGAATGTTTGTGATGATCAGGAATGCCGAGTTCACACCCGATGGTCCAAGGTCAAAGTTTTTCCCAGAACATGTCAAACCAGGAGAACGCCGAGTTTTCCCATCGACCCCAGCATTCGGTGGGACCATGCCAGCAACTCCTCAGGCTCCAGGTGTGTCGGAATTAGCCGTCTCGAAGCCATTGCCAGCAGAGGTCAAGACAAATTCAGTGAAGTTGGAACATGAGGATTCACATGATGCTTCAGCAATTGTTGAAACTGTTGAGTCATCTGAGTCTGAGGTTGAGGAAGCATCATCAAGCGAAGCTGAGTCTGGACTGTCCAGCGAAAGCGAGTCATCCGACTTCGAAATCGCAAAGGAGCAACCGTTCATTTCTAGGCCCGAGGAATCACCACCTCTTCATGAAGTTTGGTTGCAGAACAAGAAGACGAGGACAGTTCACTCAGTGCAGTCTCACCCTGGGTTCATGAACGACACAAAGTTGACTGATTGTGGTAGGAAGGTTTCCGATCAGTTCCAGTCAGTAGCAGTCCTCAAGGATTGGACCGCAAAGTGCAGGGTGTGCTTCAAGGGACGCAGAGACCCACTTGCTCCGATGTGAGAGGGAAAAAGGTGCAGTCTTCGCTGATCAGGTCATCTGTAAATCCAAATCACGAAGTTGCAATATGAAAAGTAGATATCAAGAAAGCTCTCAGTAACATTTTTGCCTTCTACAAAAAGAGTCACCCGGGAAGGTACCCCGGGGACCCCGAGTTGCTTCCCCGGGTAGGTCTTTTTCTTCGGGGGTAAACATTGACATGACAATCTCAAGGCAAGTCTTCTTTCCTTGTTTCTTGCTGGAAGGTCTGGTGTGAAATTCAAATACGAAGTCGAAGCATGGAATGCATATCTCTCTCTGCTAAAGTTGCTGTAGTTTCAGTCAAATGTCAAGGTGACATGGCAAAGTGCCTAAACCGACCAAAGTGGTCACCGCAAAGCTGTTCCTTTAGGATCAAGCCATGACGTCCATAGTGGACTCGCAGGCCCATCTGCGTCAAAGGGCGCAGGAGATGGGCATGACAGACAGGGGACTCAATGCCCTGGTGAATAGTGGGTTCACCACGCTAGGAAAGTTGGCATTCGGCCATGGACAACCTGGAGTCCCCGTGATTCAAACTGAATTCGATGACTTCGCACAGCGTACCCTTGGAGCTTTGATGACTGTTGCAGATGGCAGCGTGTTGAAGAGACTACTGTTCGACGGTCACACGTTGGTTCTAAGCCAGTTGAAGGAGTCCATCAGTAACCCGGAGGCTTCATCTACACGTAGACTCCCACAAGTCGAAAGGGAAGCTCGTATGACCCAGTTGAAGAACAATCTGCGAGGCGTTCTCATCGAGCGTCAGATGGAGCCCAGCCATTCCCTACTAGACCTCACTGCGCAACAGTGGGAGTCAAGGCAATTGAAGTACATCAGCCCTGATAAATGTCCATCACGGGAATGGGAAATAACAATGATGAAGAGTTCAAAACAGTTGGAGATAGACGCAGAGAAACTTCTGGTTAAGGAGAAAAACGAGACGCCAGATTACACGAACAAGACTGAACTAGAGACATTTGAAGCGTTGCGTCGAAGGGGCGTTGCATACGCCTTCGCAGACATCATCCAGTGGGAAACCCACGAGCGTTATTTGATGATGCTCTTCGCGCACATGAGAAGAGATGCGCCAGCAAATTACAATCGTCCCACACTGCAACAAATTCTGCGAGCCGATCGAGCAGTTTTCACAAAGATCATCCAGGAGGACATCTCCGTCAGGCGCGATGGGTTCAATGCACAGCCTGTGTCTGACGCACTGTTGCCAGCACTGAGCAGCTATGAAGTGGGTTTCCACCTGATGCCGTTGCCCAAGCCAGCATCTGCGCCATCGAAACCAGAACAGCCATCCAAGTCGAGCCAGCCGTCAGCACCTCATCGCAATGCACCGTATCGCACTGAGAAGGGCAAAGGAAAAAACAAGAGCAAGTCGAAAGGGAAAGGTGCCACAAGCATCCTTCCCCGTGCATTGCAAGGTCGTGACAATGTTTCCATCGACGTTCACAACAGAAGACTCTGCTTTGGATTCAACATCCATGGTTGCCCTCATGCGAAGGCAGGTGAGGAGTGTCGAAATGGATGGCGCCTGTGTTGCAGGAGAAATTGCCAGGCACCGCATGCAGAGTTCGATCACGATGCCCAGGCGGGCCCCAAGAACTGACAGTCAGATAGGTTGGCGGATGTTTCACAACGTAACCTCGAAGAGGCTATCATCATAGAGATCTTTGCAGGTATTGCCAGAGTAACAGCTTCATTGTAAAGGTTAAGAATTTATGTGCGCCGATTTCCACTGCTGACCTTTTGACACACAGTGGCAAACAGCGACTACAACAATGGCTGCGGAACCCGAGGGTTGGCCTGTGCCGTTGCGCTCCGACAAATGTCCCAACGGCCTCCCATCCTTGAGTGCAGTTGCCAAAGAACGTGTGCGCAGAGCCAACGCACTGTACGAGGTCACAGCCGAAGTCGTCGCCTTTTGCCTTGAGAATAACATCATAGTGGCCGTTGAAAACCCTCAATATAGCTTTATGTGGACAACAAGTGCATGGACCAAAGTTGCTAGTCGCATGAAGTATTGCACGTTCCACTCCTGTCAGTATGGAAGTGCTAGGAAAAAGAAGACCATGTTAGCATACAGCCATCCAGCATTCGCTCACATAAACCTCAAGTGCCCAGGAGTTAGTTCATCGCATCGCCATAAACCATGGGGTAGAAACGCCACAGGTTTTGCAACAGCAGAGGAAACCGCATATCCCTTTGCTCTAGCCATGTGCATCGCCCATGCCTTTGTAGTCGAGCTCTGCAACGCAGGCATGATACCACCTCCTGAAGTGCTCAGCCAAGTCACTCAGTCATCCACTCAGGTGCTGCAAAGCATCCGGGCCTCGACTGGATCGCAGCCAAAAGCATCCGTCTTGCCGCCAATCGTCCCAGAGTTTGCCAGGACTGTGAAAGTCACAGGTCCAGTCAACTTATTACCACCAACTTCTTTGGGATCCCGGCTTTCAAGTGACTTTGTAATTCCTCCTCGCGTTGCATCACCTATCCCTGTAATCCCTAAATATGCACGGTTACTTTCGCTCACCACAGTTTTTGATTCCGTTAGAGGGGGTGACATGGGGAACAAAAAGCTGCAAAGTGCAGACACCGCTGTGCAAAGTGCACACGAAGCCAAAGTGGCAAACCAGAGGGTCAAAGTGACCACCAGTGAGCAGGACTCAACCAAGGTGGAAAGTGAGAAAGTGAAGGACACAAGTGTGTCAAGTGCCAGCAGTGGCAACCCCAGTGTCACCAGTGAGAAACCCAGCCCACAAAGTGTGGCAGGTAAAGACATAGATAGTTTCAGCTTAAGCCAAGCCCGTGCTAGCAACCCCGACGAACTTAGGACTCAAACATGGCAAATTCCTTGGGACCCGTTGCAATTCATAGATGAGGCGCAAAAAGCAGGTCACCCTTGCGAGTTGGCTACCAATGTTCCTTCGATTCTGAAGGAGGCTGTGGAATATCATGTGCGCACCACTGCAGCGCAGCGGGCAGCAGACAGAGCCAGCAGTGTGAAACACTGGCTTAACAGAGCAGTGCAGCTAGCAGAGGATGAGGCAGCCCTCCATCGGACGCTCCCTGCCCATGCGCAAAAGATCGTAAAGGCCAAGCGGCTATTGCTGTGGAAGGAGATGCTGGAAGCTTGCGATTATCCTGATATGGGTGTGTTGGACGAGTTCCTACATGGAGTTGACCTGGTGGGTTCAATACCCGACAGTGGTTTGTGGCCCAAAAAGTTCACCCCAGCAGTGATGACAATGGGTGACCTCTCGGATAGCAGTCGACGGGATCGTTGTGCCATCGGATCAAGAATGTCGGTGCCAATGGAACCTTCAGTGGCTGCAGCCGTATGGGAGCAGACTCAACAAGAGGTAAAGCTGGGATGGCTCTCTGAGGAAATTCCTTTGTCAGCCATACCATTGGCCGACCCCATTTCACGTAGATTCGGGATTCAGCAAGGCCCTAAGGTGAGGTGCATAGACGACTTTACAGAATCTTCGGTCAACCTGACCGTGGAGTCAGGTGAGTCACCTAGACCACACACCCTAGATGTAGTAGCAGGCCTGATACTTGAATGCATGCACGTGAAAGATGCCATGGGCCCTTGGGCCATCAGAACTTTTGACTTGAAAAACGCATATCGCCAGTGCTATATGTCCACCAAGTCTTTAGAGTACTCATGCATCGGAGCTCTTGATCCAGGCGTGGGCCGGGTCAAGTTCTTTCGCATGTTGGCCCTTCCTTTTGGCAGTGTTAGGAGTGTCCACTCGTTCCTTCGCATAGCGCATAGTATTTGGTTTGTTTGCTCAAAACTGTTCCACATCCTGTGGTGTAACTTTTTTGACGACTTTGTGACCATAGCCCCCCAGTGCGATGTCAGGAGTGTAACTCTAACCATAGAAACCGTGTTGCAGTTACTCGGGTGGACCTTTGCGCAGGACGGAAAGAAGGCCCCACCCTTTGCAAGTAGTTGCACAGCCTTGGGAGTCGTCATAGATCTCTCTCACATGCATTTGGGGTCCGTTAGCATCGACAACACACCATCTCGAAAATCGGAGCTATCATCGACAATCTCGGAAATCCTTGATGCCGGTTCCCTTTCAAAGCAAGGTGCATTGCAGCTTCGAGGTCGGATGCAGTTCTCTGCCGGTCAGTTCTTCGGCCGGGTTGCCAGGGCATGCTTGGGAGCAGTCACAAGACATGCATACGATAGTGTAACGGCTGAGCTGTCTTCTGGCACCATCATGTGTTTGAGTGTCTACCATCAGATCTTGCTTAGTGACAAACCGAGAGTGCTGTCACTGAGTGGTGCCGATACCTGGATGTTCTTCACTGATGCGTGCTACGAACCCGAGGAGTCTGGCCCGTTTGCGGGACTGGGTGGAGTCCTTATAAACCCAGCTGGCCAGATCCATCGCTTTTTCTCACATAAACTCACCCAAGAGCATCTTGAGGCCTTGAACCCAAAGAAGGCCAGAACCTTGATCTTTGAATGTGAGTTTTTGGCTGTGTACTTAGCGTTGTATCTTTGGGGCAACTTAACTGCCGGCGCTCAAGTCATGTTCTTCATTGATAACAATGCGGTTCGTGATAATCTAATCAGTTGCCACAGCAATAATACGGTTGGAAAAATCATCCTTCAACATGTGCTATCAAGGGAACAGGATTGCCGCATAAACTCTTGGTTCGCCAGGGTACCTTCGCCGTCCAACATCGCTGATGAAGCTTCAAGAAATGACTTGAAACGTTTCTACGACCTTGGCTGCCCAAGAGACTCTGCCGACCTTGACAAAGTCCTCAGCTCACTTGCCTTGGAAAGGGGGGAACACCAGGCTGCGTGAATGCCCCCGACAAAAAGGCTGCTACTGCAAGTTGTGTGTCACGAGTGGTTTTGCCGGAACCTTTCAGTCAGTTGTGCTTCGCATAACACATGAAATGGTGCAGGCAAAAATCCTGCATGCTGCAGGATAAGGAGTGGCTCAAAAGAATGTGACCATGAATCTTCAAGAGATAACATGTCACTTCAAGTCAATCATGTTGTTGTGTTTCGATCTTTTGCACTTCCCACCCTGTGCATTCGCCATCGGACTCTTCATGCACTCCCACCCAGTGCAAAGCATCTTCGCAGGTTAGGCCAGACCCTAAGCCTGAACACCAGGCTGCGTGAATGCCCCCGACAAAAAGGCTGCTACTGCAAGTTGTGTGTCACGAGTGGTTTTGCCGGAACCTTTCAAACAATGAATTTCGCGCCTCGCAGGTTAGGCCAGACCCTGAGCCTGAACACCGCGCTGCGTGAATGCCCCCGACAAAAAGGCTGCTACTGCAAGTTGTGTGTCACGAGTGGTTTTGCCGGAACCTTTCAAACAATGAATTTCGCGCTAGATCGTTCGGTTTTCGTAATTAAGTATTGTCGCTTGGCGCAAGAGTACATCTATTTCTGTGTGGTTTTGCATCAATCTATTCCCAAAAAATTGGTGTGCAAAACAGTTCGAATCCTTGGTGCATTGGCTGATGTTTTTTCTCACTTTGATTCTTACTGGATTTGCGGACAATCCACGCAAAACCCTGGGTGCCACAGCAAATTATTTGGCAGCCACAATGATGCATGTGCACACGCCAAAATGACCCGAACCCAAAAAGGGGGTTGGAAGAGCGTATAAAGTGAACCATCCATGAACGAAGGAAAAAAAATATTTTTTTTCCAGCTCAGCCATGGATCTGTGAGAGACAGTTCACATTTCTTTGGGCCATGTCAAACTGGAGGAACACCCACATCCGTCAAATCTATCCATTTCGAAATTGAAATCATATATCAAAAAACTGTCGCCATCATCTCTGCAATGTGTTTGGAACACGGTTCCAACTTCTTCTTCTTCAGATGCCTTGAGACCTGCCATTCGATTCCGAAGCACAAGCGCCCCCGAAGGCGAAACGAGAAAGGAGACCCTCCTCTTCTGTCAGGGATGGGGTACAGTTGACACGAGTGCGGTCATGTTTTAAGATGTTTTAAGATGCAACAGGTTCCAAGATGTTCCAAAATGTTCCAAGTGGAAAGTAAAACAATTAATTGAGACATATCCAAGGAAGGCGATCGCCCAAGGAAGGCGAACAAGAAAGGCTCAGAATGTTCCCACCAACATGGTTTTTTTGGCATGGCCAATGATTTCTACGTCAAACAGTCTGGAAAGGGGTTGCGCCAGCAATTGAGACCCGACCGAAGCGTCTTGAAAAACCAAACTGCAAGAAGAGCAACAAACCAAAAAAGGTTTGATGGGCCGACGAGTCCAGCAGTGTAAGCAGTTTAAGCAGTGCCGGTGGCAAACCGTGGTGCTCCGAGAAACGCCAGTGCATGTTCTTTGATACCATGAGGTCCCTATCTAGGGCCATTTATACATTTATTTATTCCGACGAAAACTACTGGTTGAGCACTTCCATTGTTTTACTCATGTTTGAAGATGTCGTCTGATTTTTTCCAACGCGTTGGGAGATTGAGGCGTCTACAATTTTGGCTCAAAATTTGCGCAGTTCACCAACAGTTACTATCGCTGACAAAAGCGCTTTTTGTTTGTCACTGGGCATTGATGTCGCGGCTTTCTCTTTGTGACCGCTTTAGCAAGTTTAGCATTCACAATTTGGCAGCAGTGTTTCTGAGGTATCAAAGGTCTCAACTTTCCCATGCCAGCGCACAAGGTGGAGTGTGCAAAATCAATTTCAAAACGTTTTCAGATGGCAGTTCATGAGATCGATCAAAGCAATCAGAAACAGATCTGGCAGTTTCGTTTTGGCATTTGGAGGTGCTCTCCTTGTCTCTGGCGCTGTTTTGGCGTCGAGTCACAGCAGAGCCAGATGCGCAAACACTGCTGGGAGACGACCAGTGTGCAGGTAAGTGGAATAATTAACAGCTATGCAAATCCGAAAGTCACATCACCACAATTGTGCGTGCTGCGTGACATGATTGCTTTGTGGATCACAAAGCGTGATCCAATACCTTAGTCGCCTTAGTCTGTTGAAGATTCAGTTGACCCTGCTAGGTGCTGGCCAATGTGCCTTCAGCGCTCTCCAAAGACGTGGTGCCAAGGTTGCTGAGGCATGGTTCAGAGCAGAGATGAGTGACCTACCAAGTACGTCCAAGTACCGGATAAGCCGCTTTCAAATCTTTCTTTTTTTCTTTGTGTACAGTTCTAGGATGGGTACAACTGATATCCACCTCCGATTTTTTTTCGAGGAACAAGATGCTGCAGCAGCTTGGCACTCAAAGACTCCACGGCACCCGGGTGTCAAGAAAGTGCATAAGCAAGGAAGAATTGGAAACCTACTGTGTTTTTTCCTGAGATATTTGGAATGAGAATCTGAACATGCAAAAGCAGTCGATTGTGGGCAGTGACAAGCTTGGACAGAGCACCAAGGCCGAAAGCCTCGAAAGCCTCCCGAATTTAGAACAGCTTGATGAGGCCTTCGCTGCTCTTTGAAACAGGGACCAAACAAAACTGATCGAAGGCAATCAATGATCACAATCGCTTGAAAAAAAAGTAGAAATTTGCTTTCTTTTGGTTTCGCTTGGTTTCCTTATTCGATTTCTTCTTATCATAGATTTGTCCCTTGCACTGCACGTGCACACTTGTTGCTGCAGGAGGTGCATGTTAACTATACGCACCTGCAATCCATGGGTCGGGTTCCACAGATTTGTGTGGCAAAGCTCCTTTCTCAGGGGCTTGCATCTCTGAAAGCATAAGTTCCCATCTATGTGGGGTGCAGGTTTCTTTTGTAGGTAGTTCATTGAAGGATGTCTAAAGCTTGAAAGTCTCAGTCCTGCTTGAAGGAAAGCCAAAGTCTACAACCACAGTTTTTTTGTGTGCGTATACATAGCTGTCTTTGACCAGCAAAGGCTGCTTTGCCAAGCCTGAAGAGTATCGTTTCAGACTCGGCAGGGCATGCTCTATGAAACCGCTTGCTTTCGGGACATTTCAATGCCAACTGAATCTAACAAGTCCTACTACTGAAAGGTTTGTCTTGGCGTGCAGCTGGTCATGACTTTTTCGATCAGTTCACCTTCGTTGAAGAGGACTGTTTTTCACGCGAAATGGGATTCCGATGACTTAGAAAAGTGTGATTGTATCGAAAGAGTTCGAGTTTGCAGAGGACGATACTCATGGGGCTCAACGGTACTTGTCAAAGCAACAAGCTTTCAAGGATCATGTCGACGCCTCAAAAACCAGCGTTACCTTTGGTCCCATCAGTCTTTTGAGCTTCATAAAGTCTACGCTCTTATAGACTTGCAGGGTCCAACATGGTCCAACATGGTCCAACGTGGTCCAACATTGTCCAACGGGGTCCAACATGGTCCAACTATCCTGCTACTAGTCTTGTGACCCAACATGTGCAAGGCACTACTTGCCTTTCCTAAACAGGCCATACTTCACAATGTCGTTAATATACTTAAGATATCATCAAAGGAAGTTTGGATGACCAAAGTTCTGTGTTACGGATGTTCAAAGAAGCTAAAACAAGAATAGCTAAGGCAAAGGATAGCTAAAATCAAGCTGAAGCAAAGGAAGATCAAGCAAAGGGTAGCTGAAAAATAATAGCTAAAGGAAAGGATAGCAAGAGCAAATGACAGCCAAATCAAAGGATAGCTTAAGAAAAGGACAGCTAAGCAAAGGATAGCGAAAGAAAAGATGGCTAAAGCAAGGAAGTTACAGCAAAGGACAACTACAGCAAAGGAGTCAAAAGCTTGGTTTTGAAGATGTCAACCTTCATTCTTGGAGGAGGTCTCGCACGAAAGCTTCGTTTTGAAGGCGTCAACTTCCAAAAGCAAAAGGAAAAAAGAACATAAACACCAGACAAAAAACCAATCGACAAAAAAACACCAGACGAAATCACCAAACACAAATTACAAGAAAAAACAATCACGAGTCAAAAAAACAAAAGACAAGAACACCAGACAAAAAGTCACCAGACAAAAAACAAGTTTGCGTGTGCAAGTCGGGGTGGCCCCAACACCAACTTGACGCACTTGTTGCGTTTGGATTATGGTCACACTTCCGCCCCTGCTTGCCCGGGTAGTACTGGTAATAGGGCAATTTTGTTTAGATATGCAGAGAGACTTGCTGGGAATCATGACCTCAAAATTTATGAAGAAGCCGCCATGGCTATCACAAATGGCAGAAATCTTGACATCGTTTGCAAGAAGTTGGGACCAGAGAATCAGCATACAAGTTTGTACGCAAGTGGCGCAGGCAGCTGTTTATGTACGGATTCCTGGTTTGGTCGGTGGCTTTCACGATGGTTTTGGCCAAAAGGTTTACTGTTGGAGTTGGGTTCGGGGATTGCATTTCTCTCTACACACTCTAACCAAACACTCTCCCTTGTGCCCTCGTCTTCTGTTGGTGGCCTTGGCACGAAGGATTTCCGCTTACTTCCCCTACTTGCAGTCTGTGTCTCTGCGCTCGGGGCCTTGTCTTCCACTTGTCTCCATGTTCTTTTGCTTGTATTGTTGCTTCTCTCTGTGCTTAGAGGTGTGGGGACGAAGGATTTCGGGTTTGGGCAGTGGACGGCTGTTTTCCTTTTATCTTCCTTCATCTTCCTTCTTGTATCCGATTTGTCTCGCATATTTCTCCGGTTTGCCTTCCACTTGTCTTACTACAGTACTTGTTTTCGAACTCGGGCCTGAGATGCAAACGTTCAGAGGAAAACACTTTTTTTGCGTTCTGGGTATGGCCAATCTTTCTGCTGACGTCCACGCACATTGATTTTACAACCAACTGTTTGATATACACATATTTAGTTAATTCTCAAGGTCAAGGGTCAGCATGTTTTGGCCAAATGCAGTTTTGATCATCCCACATAGGTAGTGTGCGCATAGGTTTCCTCGCATGATGAAGCACTCGTTCCGGCTGATTTTGCAAGGATCAGGGTTAGCTGAGCTGAATTTTTGATTTCGAAGGGATCAGTTGCACAAGGGCACCGAGTAGCCAATCTACGTTAAGCAGTCTTGATCCTAACCTTCTAGCTTGGGGGTGTTGCACATGATTAAGTGGGCTCTGGTGCACCCAGTTCGGTTTGGTATTGACAATAATTTGTGGGGCAAGAGAGTGGTTTCTAATCGGAGAGTTTTGTCAGTCCTACCTTGACTCATTAAGTGCATACACATGTATGTACCTGCATATATACAGTTATATACATGCATTCAGATTCACACGTAGACAGATGGGATCAGATAGGTATTGTTAATTGTTAGAGATGAAAACAGTTTTCACAAATTTTCACATTTCCCGTCACTTAGAGCTGAGCGCAAGTCCCATGGGGCCAAGGTGATCTCCATCAGCGGTAGTGGCTCTGCGATTTTGAAGATTGGAGACCTGGTCCCCACTGGAGATCCCGGAGCACCTTACAAGCGGAACAGTGTCGCTCGGAGTCATCTGGAAACGCATAGACATTAGGAGACATTGAGAGCTAAGATATTTCATTACATTGAGTTATTGATTCAGTATCATCAGTTGCAGGGAAACCGTAAGATAGCCGACATGCTTGCAGGTCATGATCCATTCCAATTATGTGAGGACCTCAGCAATTTTGTCTCTGAGTCTCCATTGTACTGTGGTTTTGGACCAATGCTTCATTTCTTGGACCAATGCTTTTTGTCCCTCACAAGGCTTGGACTCCATCAACAGGTCGGAAACGGATGTGGTGAGTTGAAAGTTTGACGCGTGCCGTGTGAACATTGCTTGAGGCATGCTAGTGGTCATGAAGTACAACCATGTCCCGTATGGCGCTTCCATTTGGCCGGCGTTCTGGTTGATGAACAGCGACAATGTTTGGAATCTTGGACCAACAAAAAGTGCATTTGTTGGTCGATTCGTTTGGGGTCTTCAACCACAACGCTTTGAGAAGAGTGAGCAGCTTCTGGAGCCATCAGCAAGGTTCTGACCCAAATAAGTTTCTAGCTTTGGTTCACAAATCAGGTTGCCACGTTACCAGTGCCTCCAAGGTTTTGTGAGTTCGAAGTAAGGTTCTCCAGGCTTGCAGGATGGGCTTTTAGTGAGGTTCGGGGTTCCAGGTTTGAGGTCAACCCCATGGCCTTCATGTCTTCCAGCTTAGTACAGCCCTCAAAGCTTGTGTATTCCACGCCAGGTTTCCGGGTTAGCAAGCTCTCCAAGTCAGGTTACGTTCAGGTCACCAGGTTGGTTCTGAGATCCGAGAAAGGCTTCCCAGTCCCTTTCCAGCACATGAGCTCACATGCTTGTAGTCCCACCCGCATGGGTATTCTCCAACTCAGGGTTCAGGAACACTAGCGGAAATGCTATAGCTGCCATGTTGCATGTGCTGAACACTCCATGTATGGAGCCGAACATGCATTGAATACGTTTGGTGTCACCTCAACTGATGGACGATGGTTGTTCTGAAGGTGGTGATGCAGATTGAAAATGATTGCAGCGCATTTGGTACAATCGCGGCGTAGCGCTTCAATCTCTTTTGCACTGCTAGTGAAAAAGGTCTGTAACTGACATGTTTTGTTTGAAACTTTTCAATCAACATGTTTTGTTTGCAGAGGCAGTTGAAAAACCGAACCGTCCGTGCTACCGCGAAACCAAAAGTCCACAACAAGTTTCGGAGCAGATCGGAGCTCCAGTTCCAAAGTTCCAGCTTTCCCGAGAGGGTTCGCAAGCCACGTTTCCAAGGACGTTTCAGGAGGGTTCCCAGACTTTCCTGAACATAGTTTATGGTTTCAGTGGGATTGCTAGGCTGATTTCCTACTCAACTTTGGCAAGTAAAGTCCCCAAAGGTTCACAAGGACAAGGAAGGCTTTCAGATTCCCAACATGTTTTCCAAAGGTTCCCAGGGCTCCTGAACCTTTTGGCGCAAGGTTTGAAACGTATGTGGGTTCCCAGAAATCTCAACCTCGTGGGGAAAATTCTGCACTGGGTCTTTTAGCGCTGCCAGGGTTGCTTGCCTTGCTGTTGGGGATACCGGATAATGTAAATGCTGTGTAAGGTGTTCGATTTACAGCACGATGCAAGTTTGTTCGTTTCTTTGTTGAGTGAACTGTAAACTTTGGACATTTGAACTGTTTTCAAGGCCCAAGGGCGGAGAATTTGACATTATGGAGTACGCCAATGACGAGGAGCAATGGAAACAAAGGAATTGCAGTCTTCATTGAAGCCATTATCAAACACAAATTGCCACAGGGAACTGAGACACATTCGTTAGCTGGATTCCACCTACAAGGGCCCAAACATTTTTGTTGAACCTGCAAGTCTCTGCAAGTCGCAAGGCGAGCAAAATTACTTTCCATGCTGATAGAAACTGCATGTTGGACAATCGCATCTTGGCAGAGGTGAGGCGCGTCAAGAAATGACTGTCATCTCGAAAGACATCTTTGGCCAAGAATAGGTACTATACTGACTATACGGATCTGTACGGTATTTGCTTCTAAGTTCTGAGTCCATTCTATCGTTACGTCAAAACATGCTTTGAACGGGAAAGAATGTCAGCTCACCTATCTCTGGCAGAGACTCGTTCGAGGTGGTGAGACCTGCCTTTGCAGAGACCGAGGTAAGTTGGGCTATTGCATGCGTGGGAAGCACATGGGTGGTCCTGGGCCCTCCAACTGCAACACGAACTCCAGCTGCAATTTATGTCGTGCCTAAGTTTGCCACCTGAGCTACCTCAGTTTGAAGTATTTGCCTGGTGGAGTTGTCTAAAACATAGATCATGCATGATCATGCATTGACTGGACGCCTTGCTCGAGGAACTACTGGAAGAATCTGTTTGGCTGCCGTCCAAGACAAGTCCAAAAGACTGGGCAATGGTATGCTCAGAATCCAGGCAAGTCATGCAAGGAATGAGCTACCAGATTCATTGAGACAAGTTCATCCAATCTTGAGATTCACAAGTTGTGTGCAAGTTACATTAAGACTGAAGCAGAGAGATCTAAAAGAACCTGAAAGCATTGAAGCAGAGACTCAAGTCTTGAAATCTGAGACTCGGATTGTTGGAAGGTGTGATAGCAGCCGCTTGGGATGATGATGGCATTACAGCAACTCGGCCTTTCATGAATATTTCATCACTTTCAATTTTTCTTGTACAGACTTTGGTGACTCCCTTGCCTGTTCAGTGTCATAGGTCAGAATAGCTTTGTCAGTCAAAGTACAGCCACATCCTTTTGAGACAGTCCTGCCTCAAGGTCTACCACATTCCTGAGAGCCGCATTCCAGCAGATTTGAAGGTGGAACATGCAAGATTCAGAGTGGTTGAACATCTTCATCTGAAGTCACCACTTTAGATCTTCTTTTTGCGTGCACCAATTTTTCAAATGAATAACTCCAAGCTCTTGAAGTTTAGGATGACAAGCCTCGGCCGGAAGCATGGGGTGAATTTGTCGCTGGAACCTCAGCCACAGACAGCAGGCAACAGCTGTGTTTTCTCTGAAGTTTGATTTGCTACTGAACCTTAGCAACATCCCTTCAAGTTTCAACAATGTCCTTCGTAAGAAATACTCGGCAATTGCTCTTGTTAACAACTATGGGGCGGGATTGGTGGGGTACGAGATCGGTCACAGGCACTTGAACAGGCATTCGCACAACAACGTTCGAGATGTTTGCTGCTACGCAACGATTGGGTTAGCGCGTGCTGGGGTGGGGCGGCAGGGCTCATGTGCACTGGAACGTACATTTGATGCTCCGGCAGTTGAACCTGTGCACCAGCCCTAGTTCTGTAAACGCGGCTGAGCAAGTTCGGCAGAGCTCAGCAATGGCTGACCACCTGCTAGCGCCCTAGCAAGAACCTTCGCTAGAACACTGTGGGATGTGCAACACTTGGGCTGGAGTGAGTGGAGTTTTGCCGAATCCAGCCTCAAAGTTGACGGACCCTCCCATTTTATTGCCAAGTGGGTTTGCGGGTTTGTTTTCCCGTGCTTTGCATCGTTTTAGAATTCCCTATATTTGCTTATATTTGAAAGTGTAAATAATTCAAGCAGTTGTTCGAAGAAGTGATCTCAAATGCTTGAAGGGGCAAAGTAATTTTAGGAATTCAACATTATATACATGATTAGCTGATTCATGCATTGTCTCAAAGAGTGCTTTTTGCCACTCCTTGAAGTATCTCAGTACATTGAGATGCAAGGTCGCCTACCTGCCAATGCACCATCACAGTTGCCAGAACATTGCAGAACCACAGGCTGGAATCGGACTATCCAGTCCAGTGCTTGTTTTGCTTTGACAACTGCAGTGGCTATTCCCGTTGTCATTGTACTCTTACTGTATCCAAAACAACCACATGTTCCATTTGTAACTACATAGATTGAAAATATTTAATTGAGATATCATTGCATTCTGTAGTATGAGAATGAGATGGTGTTTGAAGTGTCAACGTCCAAAGGTCCAAAGGCCATCATCCTAAACTTATCGCTGTTCGCCATTGCATTTCCCAAACATGAATTGATTTCGAATTGGTTGGTTTCGAGAATCATTCTGGTTTGGGTTTGCATCTCTGAACATCGCTATTAACTTCTTATCAGTATACTATACATACTCTCACTATATTCTTTGGATAGTTCTTTACAGAATTCTTCTCTCTATGTTTTCATGATCCCTATGCAATTCATACATAATTCATACATAATTCATACATAATTCATACATAATTCATACATATATACTTCATACATTCCTTCCATTCCAATTCGAATCCCCATCTCTCGTTGCAGGAGATCGTGCTGAACATCGCCCTTTGTGGCGATTGGGCCGGCAATGGCTGGTTCAGGTCGGGGGAGGCTCGACGCACGGGCTTCACGCATGGCTGCCTGGCAAAATCTTCAGCCCAGCAGGTTACTTTTGTGTGACACTTTGTGTGACACTTTGCTTTTGAGGAACTCCATGCTTTGAGAGGAAGAATTGAGAGGATCACTTTTCTCAAGAATTTGATAGAATTGGTTTCATTTGAGGTTGCGGGCCTCTGATTTTCGAGCCAACCAAAGATTGCTGCTCACGATTTGCCACAAGCAGAGCGGCTCGGTGTATGGAGAATCAGAACCCTTGGATACCCTTGCTCATGCTACTTTTCGTTTGAAGAATGCATTTTCACCATGAAGCAGTTGAGTTTGTTTTTTATAGTCAGCTCGTATCGCCTGTCACCGTATATCAGTTCTGGATTTTCCTTGGTAGAACTTTCCCCGAGTCCCAGGATCACCGCATAGAAGACATGTTCAGGACGGTCATGCAAGAAACACACTTCAAGCAAGTGGCGAGTAGCAGTCGGGTCGGAGCTTCTCGCTGATTTTTGGAGTGAGTATCGGAAATTGAAGGGGCACGAGCGTTAAACCATGCAGGAGGCAAGCCTACTTCGACATTGACTACCTGAAGGCTACCTGTTTCGTACTCATGATGCATGGCAAATGTCAGACGTCTAAGTCTCCATGATCCAAAGATCGACAAAGATCCACAAAGCTTTGCACGTGGCAGGTCTTCGCACCCGTGCATGCCCAAACTCCCCAGGTTTCTGGTGTCAAAAGGCTGGGAACACAGAACCGGGAGCTTCACATAGGGAGCTCGACATAGGATGCCCATAGGATACCAGGGAGTGCACCGATGACCGGTTGCTGCGAGGCGGGGAGGTCAGCTACTTCATTGAGCTGCTCAAAGGAGGTCAGCTCCAATTTTCGAAAGGCGAAGCTCAAAATGCGAAAAGCGTCAGACGAAGCAGATCTGAAAAAAGGGGGAAACGAAAGCTGGAAACATTTGCACGAGCAAAACCGAACCTGGCCCAAAGCGAAGCCTTGAAGCCATGTTCGAAAACAAAGTGGCGCTCGCGGTGAAAAATGATCGCAAAGCGTTTTGCATTTGATTCACTTTGCTTCGATGCTTTCCAAGCACGTGGAGGTATGTTGACATCAAAGGGCTTTCTGGTACGTGTACTTAGTGTACTTGGCATTCATGCAAGACTTCAACATAGATAGTGTCAAATCTTGTCGCCCTCGCTGTCCATGTTTTGTGGCCAGCCACTGGTGCTAAAAAATGTTTCATCACACATTGATTCGAGTAGCATTTTTTTGGTCATTTTTGTGCATGCTGCATTATGCTGCGATGTTTGCAGGTGAAACTCCGAGATCAGAGCTGATTCAGGATCTCCTTTATATAGATCAATCTGGACAGTGATCCCTGAGTGATCCATTTTTTCTGGACAGACATGGAGTTACGATATGTGGATGTAGTGTACAGTAAGGGAAGTGTAACTTCAGTCTGTATGGTTTGATGACCGGTTGCCACAGATGCATGAGTGTCATTTGTTGATAGATATCATAGCTAGACTTCTTTTATGAACTCTTAATGAGATGTGCTGGGGCAAAGCCGAGTTAGATGCCCACTTTCGATATATGCAGGTATCATCATATCAGGTGCTCAGGTGCTTCATGCTGATTTTATTTCAGAACGGAGGGGAATTTTCTGGCTTTCCCCTCAATGGGGAGCTATTGGGTTGCTTACTTCATACGAAAGACTGCCTGCGCGCATTTTGTCGCCAGGGTGCTGCTTCCACGGTGTTTTCTTTGGCCAGGGTGCTCGCACTACCAATGGCTGCCATGGTTGTGCACATGGCTGCTGTGTGGGTGCGTGCAGACTTTCAGTCAGTCCTCTACGATTTTCTTTTGCCCCTTATTTCTTGCAATAGCTTGCTTGTACACGCATGAGACGATCAGAATTTTGATGCGGGGGATCAGGTTTTAATATCACGAAAGTCAGCGGTAGGTCTGTTTTTGGAAGGCTGCAAGAGTTTCGAGTGAAGTTTCACTGACTCGCAGGGCTTAACTCCCCAGGTGCCAAAGGGACTTCCTTCCAAGTCGGTTCCTTTCCCCCGCCCTACCCCCTTTCCCTCGGTCCAACTCTTCCCTCCTTTCAGTCCTCCTTTCTATGATGAGAAGCTGCGATGGTTTCACTGATGGTGTTCATCCATCGCATCTGCACACATTTCTTCCCAATACCCACTAGTATTGTCCAAAAGAGGAAATATTTCTGGGGACACTGCCGTTGGGGGGATTTCTAACATTTCCTGTGCCCTGACCGGTAGCAACTCCTGTGTTAGACCAGTTCGCATGTTGAAAGTTGGTATCAGGAGGGGTTTCGTCACGTGAACAAAAAAATCCCCAAAACCCCTCCTCTTCATACATCTCACCACAACCGGGGTCATTCTTCGTTGTGTCCAGTGCAACCATGTTTTTGCACGTTGCTCAAACCTGCTTAAACATCTTCATACGTAGAAAACACGACGTTTTGGATGCCATCTTCAGAGGAGAGATGCACCGTGACCTGCGAAAGCTGCAGCTGCTTTGGTTCTTTGAGTTTCCCGCCGTGCGAACGGGGAGAAGAGGGGGTTGTTGCTTGGATGGATGTTGGAAGCTTAGATGTCAGGATAGCAAACTTGGAAGTGACATGATTTCCGCCTTCACAAGTGCGATTTGTGCAAACAGTCATGCGGTTGTACCTTCCGTACACATCTTCCGCTGCGCTTCGTTTCGATCTCAATGGTTCTCTGCCCTTGCGCTGGAAACAGGAAACTGCTCATATCACACATCCCCCTCTCTCTCACTCACTCTTAACGTATATATCATATATGTTCCAGCCCTGCTGGCCCCCCTCCCCCCCCCCCCCCCCCCCCCCCCCCCCCCCACCCCCCCCCCCGGCGGGCGGGTGGGCGTACAGGTAGTATATAGCTAGTATGTAGCCAGTATATGACAGTATATTGGTAGCAAACAGATAGTATATAGGTAGCATGTAGGTAGTGCATATGCTATGTAAAATATAAGTAGTATGTAGTGTGTAGTATGTAGGTAGTATTTAAGTAGCATATGGGCAGTATGTAGGTAATACATAGGTAGTAGTATATAGGTAGTATGTAGGTAGCATATATGTAGATGGGTAGTATGTAGGTAGGATATAAGTACATAGTTAGTATGTAGGTAGCATACAGGGAGTGTATAGGTAGTATGTAGGTAGCATATAGGCAGTACATAGGTAGTATGAAAAATATGTAGGTAGTGTATAAGTAGAATTTAGGTAGCATATAGGTAGTACATGGGTGTTATATAAGCAGTAGCATATAGGTAGTATATAGGTTCAGGTAGGTGGCAAAGGGGCAGGAGGCAGGTATGCAGTACGTAAAGCTCCCAAATGCTGCAAGTAGCATGCAAATGGGAGGTTAAGGCTTCAAAATGCTACAAATAGCATGCAAATGGGAGGGGAAGGCTCCAAAATGCTGGAAATAGCATGGACATGAGAGGGGAAGGCTCCAAAATGCTGCAAATAGCATGGAGGTTAGAACTACTGGGGGGGGGGCGGGGGGGGGGGCTGCGGGCTGGAACATATATACAGTATATAAAGTATACATTGTATGCAAATAAAGGCTTCTTTGGTGGTGGAGTGGATGCTTTAAATTGGCTACTTTGCGGTGCAGTATAAGTAGCTGCCAGACTCACTGGGTAAGAAAGGGATTTCAGTTCTGTGCAAAGCTATGGGAGAAGCTGCGGTTCGAGCGACAGATTTTCATTGGACAGTATTCTCAACCTGACATTGAGGGCTACAAGGCTTCCGAGCCCAGTGTGGAAGAATGGCAACAAACAGTTGACGAGCTGAAGCAGGCAGTGATGCTGGTCTGCTGATGTGCAGTCTGGCCACAGGGGGCAGCTCTCTATTTTGAATGGAACTTCAAGTACACTCTGGTTGTGCACATTATGAAGGTATCAGAGCAAGCTTGTCCACTTGCAAGCAACTCTCTTTCAAACAAAATCGAACATAACCCTGTAATATTGGACCTTGGATTCGGAGACGGTGTGTCCGTCCAGATCCATTTGGTCCTGTACAGGCATTGCAAATTGTATTTGACTGTACATCCTTTATGATGTTGCCCTGCGATGGAAACACAAACAAATCCATGTTTGCTATAAGATGGTCAACCAATTTAGGATCTGGGATGGAACAAGTGCAATTCAAAAGAAACTCGCAATTCCAAAGCTGGAAGGGCAAAGAACAGCGCTCGCACTATGCATGTAATAGAGAGAAATCAATAGACCAACAGGACATCCTAAAAGCAAGTCGGTTGGCCTGGAAGGACAGCAAATACACAAACGAGTAAACTGGCAAAATCAGGGAGAGAGAGAGAGAGAGAGCAATAGCGCAAGAGCGCACCTTTGCTCACCTTCTCCACTAGACTTTTGTGTGTACTTAGATGTGAACACGTCCACTTCCGAATCTGTCACGTTCTCAGTTTCCGAAGAGGTGAATCAAACCATTGAGGAACTCAAAGAGGCCAGAGGGTCCGCAGGGTCGGAGGGTCGGAGGGTTGGCTGGTTGCCCTTCGACCTTCCTCATTGGGATGTGACTGTGACATGTGATCCAAGTGATCCATGTGATCCATGGGTCCATGAGCCACTGACAGCCACTGAGTGAAAAAAAGGGATTGTAGTTCTGCCAGGAGCTGCAACAGTTTGAGGCCCGGAGAAATCTCATTGCAAACAGGCGAGGACTTTGGGGACCCTTGGGCGACCATTGGGGACCAGGGAAGCTGCTCTGGCTCATCCTCGTTATGGTTCTTTAAAAGCAAACAGGATCAAGAATTTCTCAAGTGGTAAATGCTCCTAAGGGCTGGCAAGTATTGGCTTTCTTGTTCTCGACTGACCTGCTGGCTTTCGTTCCCTCATTCTCAGGTTTGACAGGGGTGGACTCAAACAACCCTTTGTCAACGGATTAATTTTGCTTGAAAGGGGGAATCAATCCAGCAGGCTCGGATCATTGTCCATTTTCTTCAGCGAACGGTATTAGCATGATTCGGTGAATGGTATTCACCTAGCCCCTCACTTTTGGAAGACGTAATTTTGCAGGCACTCTGGATTTTAGATTTAGAATATTTGTCATTTTGGTTTTGAGATGCGTTTGCATCTCACCGATCATGGATGGATCGCCATCCGACTCTTCGTGTCCCCTTAAGCTGTCAGGGAAGCGCTGCTTCGCCAAAGGCTTGCAGCCAGAGGGCAGGCCTAGCTCTGTGATTCTGTTTTCTAACTTCAAGAGCTTGTTCTTTTACTTTTTTTCAAATTTCATAGGTGCTAAAATTGCTATAGCTTGAGCAGTTTAAGCAGCTTAGATTTTGGTTTCTCTATTTTTTCATGTTTTGAAGCACTGAACACGAAGCGTTTGGGGTGCCGTGGACAGGTGTTGACGCCCACCGGTGTTGGGGCGCTGAGCATCAAATTGACATGTTGCACAGTGAGCAGGCAAGTCACTAGTCACACTTTGCTAGGAACAGTAATTAGTAACTGGTTACTCGCATGACTAGGTAATAACTAGTAACTAGTGACAACCATTTGCGAGTAACATGACATGGTTGGAATCTTTTGACATGAGAATCATGAGGAGAGACATGAGAAAAACCATGAATGTCAGAACCTTTGCGATTAGGAAATGATTAGTGCACAATTAATAAGTGATTGGTGTCTATTCAATACCGTTAGTTTGCTATCCATGAGTCACGTTTTGATCTGTAACGATGTGAGGACTGTTGTTGGGTCTGTGTGTCATCTCGCTAGGGCAGAGCTTTTGGGCTTGGAAGGTTCCTCTTTGTGACCTCTTTTGGGACCTCGTCCAATGTTTGTTCCACGGTTCCCATTGGTCCTCATTGGTTCCCATTGGTTCCCACTGGTTCCCACTGGTTTGGTTCCTATGGGTTCCTTGCTGTCAACGAAGGTTTCTCGTGAGGAGTTGACATCCAAGGCTGCTAGCACGAGAGGCAGCGATGCCTCTGAAGCGGAGGCGGGATGACAATCGAAATGAGGAGCGCTCTGGGGCCCTTTGGGGTACCAAGAAGACGTAAGAAGGCTACACAAACACGTTGATAAGGCCATAAGGGAAGTAGGCTTTGCTACAAAGAAGTTGATAAGGCCACAAGATCAATGGGCTGAGAAGGTAGAGTAGGCTCTTGCGAATTTTCCCTGTGGTGGTTGCTACAACGCCCAGTTGAAACGGGTCAAGTCGAGGCCTGCTGAAAACCCAGCACAAAACATACGGATCCTTCTCACAATGGGCCCTAATGCCTGACACTGGGAGAATCCTTTAGAATCAAACTCATTGTTTTGACCATCCAGGGATGACAGAAAGTGTCTTTACCGCAGCTCCAAAAACATTTTGAGTTTTCAAATCCCACTTACTGTTACTTCTTCTTGGTGCAGGAACTGTTTTGCAATGCCTTTGCATGCTAGCACCAAACACTGCTCCAGGACAGCTGCACTTGTATACGAGCTAAAGAAGATGCTGTGGACAACCCCTGATGGCATAATAATTCAGGTCAACCCCCAAAAATGTATTGATAGAGCGGACAATTCAAAATGAACATTTGTCCCTTTAACAAGACAATTGAAATGAACAACAGAATGTTGTGCATTTAGAAGTCTGTGCCGTTCTTTGTTACACAATTCACAATGCGTGATGTCAGGATTCTGGGTGTTGACTCGCATGCTTTTCCACCCGTGGCAAGGCTAGCCCTTCAAGAGAGCCGATCATTTTCAACTTGGACGATGATGGTGCCGCCCTGCCCAAGCTCACTCGACCCACCTCTTTGGAGGCGAACAAGAATTTTTTGCCATTGGAAAATCCGTTGAGTTCATGATCCAATCAGTTTTCTTGCAGGTTTTTCACGTCCTTTTGGTATCGTGCACGAAATTATGTATCGAAATTGGTACACAGATGGATACCGACCTCCAGACTCTATGCGGTTGGACGACTGTTCTCATTCTTCATGTCGTGCACTTGTTTTCAAGTCCGATAAGGGTATCTTTGCCGGCCCTCAAGGACTTTTTTCTTTGGTGACAGTGAGACATAGAAATTTCTTTAGGGCCTATGGCGGAAGTGGCAACCATGAGCTCTCCTAGTTTCTCTCATACAAAATGGAAGGTTTGGAAGGATTGGAAGGATTAGAAGTCTTGGAAGGCTGGGGACTTGTTGAGTCAAACGTGGCGACAGGACTGGGAACAGGGCTTGGAGATGCTGAATACGGCACAAACCAGAGACCGACAAGCGAGCTTAAGGCATGCGGAAGAAGGGACGGGGCAGATTCGGGGCGCCACAATGTCCTTTGCATTTTTTTTGCACTTTTCTGTCCGTTCTGAACTGTTCTGGTTCGGATGGCTTGGCAGGGCACATTGGCTTTTGAGTGGCAAGAACGCTGCCAACTCCCCTGTGCAGAAGAGATGATTGCCTTGCAGAGCGGCAGAAAAAATACTCAGCTCGATTTTCCTGACACATTCATCATTTTCGAAGTCTGGCTCCCCCTAAAGATCACCCCATCATTTGAAAGGCTGTGGCCAGACCAAATGCGGCAAGTTCCAAGCGTAAGAGTTTCGCAAAACCGTGCAGCGAGACAGCACAAGAGGGGCTGGCAGTTGCAACTGTCCTGGCGCATGGCGCCTCTTGCAATTCACAATGGTGGTGTTTGCAGGCTTGGTATCATCCAGGCACTCGAACTAGTTGTCACGTGATTGGGTTTGAATGTGTGCTCAAAGTTCGATACAGACAGAGATTGAACCTTTTGCTGGTGCACAGCTTTCATATTTTGCACCAAGCGGTGATAACGCGCTCTCATTGGGCTTGTGGAGCCCTATCACGTAGTCATTTCTGCACATGTTTTTTTCTCTTCATTCAAGACACTAAAATGAGATCCTTTACGGTCATACCCTAGGTGTACCAACGCAATTTGGATAGTCATTCTGGTTGATTTTGGCCAGGCAACCAGGCCATTTTTTGGGCATGTCCTTAATTTGAAAGCTTCTTTTGTGCAGATGCCACCTGTTGCAAATTGCAGTCCTGGGTCCCTTACTCATTGATAGATACCATGAATCAAATCACGATCTGATCATATCCGACCCATGTGTCTATATTTGTTTGTGACTGTCAGCTGTGAGATGATTTCGACATACTTGGGCCATAGTTGGCCAAGTTCATTGCGTGGTGGGGGGCCCTGAGAATAGGAGAACTCACAGTTCGGTGTTGCGACAGTTCTGGGTCACAGTATGCCGGAACGGCATCCGTTAGACCTTTGCCACGCAGAAAGAGGAAACATGCGACGAAGTGCATTGACCTGAAACTCAATTTTTGCTGCCAGAGTGATATTGACATCTGCAGTTCTCGCGAAGCACTGCACCTGTCTCGAAAGCGTTGATTTCAACTTGTGCGGTTTAGCTTAGCTATGCTTAGCTCTTGTGGCACTTTGTGGCACCTTGCGGCTCGAGCTTTGGGATGGGAGACCCACGACCAAATCACAGCTCGACCAATCAGCTTCACAGCTCTTCACGAGATCTCCACAGCTTCACTCGGAGAGTTGACAGTCACTTCAGGGGAGTCAGCGAACACATCGGCAACAAAGACAAAGGGGAAAACTATGTAAAACTCAAATTTCGGAAATTTGTTGAAATTGAATTAAACTAAATGTATGGTTTAAAATGTGTCTGGATGTGTTATGCTGTCTGCATTGAATTCATTTTCTCATCGCTTGGCACGCCATGGCACCTGCCATGAACTCCACGCCGGGACCGCCCGTGGCACCGGGCACGATCGAAATTGCAGGAGGACCTAAGCTCAGCCGCAGTGAAGCAAGGCGGCTCAAGGAGGAGGAGCGCCTCTCAGTCTTTGGTCGAAGCTCTGCCCCTCTTTTCTTCAACTTCTCTTCCCCTCCAAGTTAAAAGCAGTTCAACTGATTGCATTTCTTTTCTTCAACTCATTTCAGCCCACAGTTGAAACATGGCATGTGAGAACTGCAATCAGCTAGGAATTCTACCATTTCCGTGAACCCCTACAGGAGGAGGCAGCGCAAGCACGATCCCTCGCGGAAGCATGGAGGAGCTTTTTTTGTAGCTTTTGAAGCAGGGTTTTTTGGTCTGAGGATATCTTACTCGCACGGGGAAACCTGCATCAGTGCTTCAAGCGCTTAAGCTGATGGATGGGTGATGATTGGGTCCTGTGGAGTGGTAAGCTGTACTGTATATGCCACCCCTTCTTGGGGCCAAAATCAGACACTAGGGCCGTGATGTCTCATTTTCTTGTGGAAGGCGCATCTTTAGTGGCCCTCGTCAGTCAAAACACACAGTTCATTTCAGATATTTTTTCTAAATTGCGGCAACAAATCGTCAACTTATGCATTTTTGTCCGCCACTCTTGAGCAGCATGCAGTAAACAGACAGCGAGCAGCAATAGCAGCAAGAGTAGCAGGTCTAGCAGCGGGATGCTTGGAATTAGTGGGACAGGACTTCCCGGTTCAGTTCTTTCGCTTGCCTGGGACTCGTGGCGTTCTCATTCTGATGGTGTTGGTCTCTCTTCCTTGGGCTTTGTTTCTAGCTTTGATCCGGAGCGCTTTCTTTCACTTCTCTGGTTGCTCTGGTGGCAGTTCATGGCTTTATTCCAAACTACGGGGGTTCGGAAATCCTTAAACAAGCGTCCCACAGTGAAAGTCTTGGCTTGGGCTGGCCACAAGGCGATAATCACAAAAAGCAACGGAAGCGAAGTAAAGGGTTGTGATTTGGGATCGTGAAGTAAGGTAAAGCATACCTGAATCACAAAAAGCATTGTTGTTTTGTGCGAAAGGTAATGCGCTTCAGCCAAACCCTGAAGAACCGACGCCTTTACTGTCACCATAGCTCAGTGTGGCCACACTGTCTGGGGAATAATTTTTCCTGAGCTCGCGCCCTTCCTGTGTTCCTTTCTTCTTATTCTTCTTCTCTTCCTCCTTTTTTTCTTCTCTCTTCTCTCTTCTCTCTTCTCTCTTCTTCTTCTTTTTCTTCTTGATGCGCCCTTTCTCGCGCCCCTCCCCACATCTCCCCACCCTCGAAGTCGGCCCTTCTTCCACTTGACTCCATGTCTGTGGTTGCTGGCTTGGTTCTGAATTTTTTCGGCCCGGTGCAAGTTGTAGACAAAGTCAACAACATTTATTGCAACCGCAGTATTTTCATCTCTAAACGAGATCATTTCATTCAGCACCGGTCACATTGAAATCAGCCGAAGACACAGGATCGGTGGCCTGGCAAAGGTCAAGGAGCAAGCAGTGCAGGACGCGCATCGGTTGGAGGTGCTTGGAGGTTTGGTGGAACCATTTTGCTAGGCATTCTTACACTTCGAAACAGATTTACAGAATCACAGAAGCACAGAATCACACGATCCAATTGTCCATGGATGTGAATACACGGACTAAAACCATCTAAAACCCACATATTGGCTTCCTAGGCGCTGATTTGATACCTACCAATCTGTATTTTTCTTCCGTTTGTAAATGTGGATTCGGTGTGACAATTACTATATGTATTGTTTGCCAACACATCTGCACACCTCGAGGATTGCTGAAGTGCAGGTTGAAACCATCCTCAACCTTGTTGTTTGAGTAGCGGTCACCAAGTAGGTTGGTGTTTTCTGACAAATTGTCTAGATATGTTCAGACACATGTGGATGTATGTATGTATGTATGTATGTATGTATGTATGTATGTATGTATGTATGTATGTATGTATGTATGTATGTATGTATGTATGTATGTATGTATATATATACATATACAATACACACATCAAACCAACATCGATAAACTTCGGGCCACTTTTCTTGAATATATGAGTATGTATGTATACATAAATAGATAAATAAATACATACAAATATATACGCGTTGGTCTTTCTAGACCAGGTCTTATAAGACGAAATGGTTGGCGTTGACAACCAAACATGCCGTTATGTTTTACCTCAAGTGGAGGGCGGGTGGGAACCCTCTGTTTTCTTTGCCGTGAGCAATGGGCGAAAAGCATCCTAAGAACCCTGCACCACCTGGGATTTCTTGGGAGTCATACGAAACTGCAGCCCTGATAGCTGCAATCCAGTGCATCCTGCGGGTGCTCGAACAGCGTGCAGCCTCTGGTGATCAGGGGCAATCCTCAGCTGCCAGCTCCAGCTACCAAGGTGCACCAGAAGCGGTGCCACCGCCATCGGCCCCTGCTGAGGCCCGACCCGGAGCTGCGCTGATCGAACCTTGGTCGTGTGGGTACAGGTGCAGATTCTGCGCCAGTGCGTGCACTCGCAGGGAAGGACACAGCTATCATAGCTGTTACCATTGCCGCCACAAACGGCAGTGATGAGGACCCGCTGGAAAGCCAAGTGGCCCAAGGATGCGGGCACTGAAAATGAAGAAGCTGAGCAACCAGTGGAGCCTGACGCTGCCGATGAGGATCTCTTCGGCGATGATGAGCAGCTGCCTACAGAAGAAGGCAATCCACCGGATGAGAAACTGAGCGAGTTGATTCAGTATGTTGAGAGCTTAGGCACCGGAGTTGCGCCTGAGCCTAGCTATGAGCCTTTGCCTGTAGTAGGACCTGAGCTCAAGCGAGCCAGGTTTGACTATGTGGATGGTGGTGAAGCAAGTTCTTCATCACAAGCTGCTACAGGACTCGGGCCAGTGATTGACGTCCCTTCGCATGTCGTGGCAGAAGCGATCAAAGTCACGGAAAGCAGACAGTTCAAGTATCCATGGGAGAAAGGACGCTTGGCGAAGTTCTTCAGTCCAAGCTCTGTGCTAGACAAGCCCAGCCTCCGTTTGCAGCCAAGTGCAAGCAATTTTGTGAGACTGAATGTCAATGTAGAGGAAGGGCTTTCAGTGCATGCGACAATGGATGTGGCTGCTGCCACCATAGAGACAGCCTTGTATGGCAGAGTTGTCAAGAAGATGATTGGCGGCTCCTATGTTGAGGAGAGAGCGGCCAGGCGATCCTCGGCAGTTGAGCAGTGGTGGAACTTGCTCCAGCACTGCCCCTCTGCATCTGATCCTTGCAGAGTTGCGCTCCACGAGGCAAGTGAGGATGCAAGCGTGGAGGAGCTGTCCAAGATCAACATTGATGCAGCCTTTGCTTTGAAGAGCCCCAACACTTTGTTGAAACGCCTGTACGCTCTGAAGCAGTACCATTTGTGGTCCATCAGCACCTATGTGGAGCCGTGGTTGCCCTTGGACGAAAGGAGAATTTGGGCTTACCTGAGGTACCTCAAAGCCTCTGGAGCTCCTGCCACCAGGGCGGTCAGCCTTCTTGAGGCAGTGCGTTTTTCCCACTATGTGCTTCGAGTCGATGGAGCTCTGGACGTGCTAGAAAGCATTCGTGTCAGAGGCATGGCCGCCCAACTCTATGCTGCCAAAAAGCCATGGAGGCCAGCAGATGCTTTGTCTGTGAATGAAGTCCTGCTGCTTCACAAAGGCCTTCGTGATGAAAAGGCCAATGATATTGATCGCATCATCATAGGCCACATGCTGCATCTCTTGTATTCGAGATCAAGGTTCTCGGATTTGCTTGCAGTACAGAACTTCGAAGTTGACGAGGAGTGCAGCTATGTGGAAGTCAGCACTTGTGTGCACAAGGGCTCGAAGTCCATGGACACCAAGGGCCGTTTGCTTCCAGTGGTGGCCACAGCTTTCGGTGTGGATGGAAGCCTGTGGATCAAGGAGTACCTGGAGCTGCGCCATCGCTGTGGACTCAGCGAGCCTGGAGAGGTCCCAGGTCCTATGCTCCCAGCTCCCAGCATCAAGGGGCACAACAACTGGACCTCAAGGTACCTCAGCTCTGGGGAGCTCAATGCCTTTCTGAAAAGATATCTTGAGGAGAAAGGCGTCTCCGTGGGCAGCAGAAAGCTTACGACGCATTCCATGAAGACAACAAGCATTTCGTGGTGTGCGAAAATGGGAGTCAATGACAATGATCGGGCCATTTTGGCCCGGCATGCTTCAGCCGTGCATGGGCCCACGGCTTTGTACAGCAGAGATATTATCTCCGCTGCTTTGAGGCAGTTTGCCAAGGTGGTCAGAGCAATAGAGGATGAGATCTTTCATCCCGATCGTTCCCGCTCTGGAATGATCACTCCGCGACCTGTGCCAAGCAAAGCACCTGCAACTCCGATGCCATTTCAGGACGTGCCAGCCACTTCTCCAGAAGAAGCTCTTCAACCTCTGAGCGAGTGCAAGCAAGAATACTGCTGGCCACAGCAGTTGGTCGACGACGGTGTGATCGACCTAGATGCAGAGGAAGAGTTGTTGGCACAATGGTTCGAAAACAGTGAGGAAGATGAGGGCTCTGATGAAGCAGGAAGTAGCTCATCTTCATCTTCTTCTGATGAGCCAGCTGAGCCTGACAGGCGCGTGGATGCAGTTGGTACAGGCCAGAGTGTGTACAGTACTAGTGCGTATCCTAAGTGGTATGCAAATATTAAAACCATGGTGCTACACGAAACCATTTCACGTGACAAGTTTCGTTGTGGCCGACCTGTGACCGGGTCATATTGTCCAGTGCCTGAGCTGCACGGGTTCCGCTGTGGAGTGTGCTTCACAGACTAGTGCACATGGTGCATGTGGCAAAAGCAAGCCTGCAGTGAGCAGGAGTTGCGCCTCTATGTGAGGCTACCTCATTGATTGAGGTCATGTAACATTCATGCATGCCATGTTATATAGCTCACACGTATTCACTTTCTTTCATTGCAGTTCTGACATGTCACTGAGGTTCAATAGTTGCTTGGCTCACTCTCTTTGTTCAGCTTGCAAACCAAGGTCCAGTGATTCACTAAGGCTCTGCAGTCAGGTTCAAGCATGGCGAATCCCTTAGACAGCAAAGCGCACTTCCGCGCCCGTGGCAGCGAATATGGCATCAGTGCTGGTTTCCTCGATGCCTTGGAAATCGCTGGAGTCTCTACAATGGGGCAACTGGCCTTTGCAGTCTTCCGCCCAGGGCAAGACTTCGACGATGCTGCATTTGACAACTGGGCACGCAATGTGAATGTAGGAGTGGCACCTGCTTTAGTTGACATGACTGGGCTTAGGCGTTTGCATTTTGAGAGTGAAATCATTTTGACTTCAACCTTGAAAAGCCAAGTTGAATCTGCAGATGTTCCAGGGCCAAAGCCAATTCCCTTTGCAGAGCGTGCTGCCCGCATGAATCAGGTGAGAACCAGGCTCACGGGCCTATACATCTATGGGCAAAATGAGCCATCGCAGCACTTAGTGGATGAATGCTGCAATCAGTACGAAACACGAGTGCTGAAACATGTCGAGGCCAGCAAATGCACTAGTAGGGAGAACGAAGTGCAGTTAGGAAAGAGTGACAAAAAGCTCAAACTTGATGCAGGGTCGCTTTCGATTAAAGAATCCAAGGCAATTCCCGATGAATCGATAAGTACCACTTATCACCTAGCCAAGTGCCTCTCCAGGAGGGGCATAGCATACGAATTTTCGGGCCTGATTTCATATCATGCCCACGAGCGGTATTCTGAGAAACTGCTCAGGCACATGTCAATCGAACCCCCTCCAGGGTACCAAGCTACAACGCTTCAGCAATTGTTGAGAGCTGACCGTGAAGTGTTCCTTCACATGGCACAGAATGTGAATGACATACGCCCCCAAGCTGGAGTGAAACCCTTGGATGCAGCCCTTGAGCAAGCACTGCAAGATTACAATACCACATTCCATCTCCTCCCGCTGCCTAAGGCTTCGTCGTCAGAGACTTCGACCTATGCCAGCAAGCGCAACAACATGCGCTCTGAGGCCTCCCAAGCACCAAGGACCCTTGGCAAAGGCAAGGGCAAAGGCATAGGAAAGGGCAAGGGGTCAGGAGTGGCCCCACGAGGCTTCGTGGGCTGCGTAGGTCGCGATGCCAAGAACAGGCCAATCTGCTTTGATTACAATGTAGGACAGTGCAGTGCTGCCCCAGCAGGCGGAACGTGCCCTAAGGGGCGCCATGTGTGCTTCAAGGCAGGGTGCTTTAAAGTGCACCCTTTCAAAGATGCCCATCCGACAGAGATGCCACAGGCCGCCAAGCCGGCCGAATGACTAGGCCCTGCACAGCCTAGTCCTAGTTTCACGCATGCAGTAATCATAGAACTGTTTTGTGGTACTGCAGGAGTTGGTGCTGCCCTTAAGCAGCATCTTGGAGTTGAGTGCATTTCGGTTGATAAACTCATGCCCAAAGCACCCAAATCAACGGTCACAAAGTTGGACCTCACTCTACGTTCTCACCAGCTGCTTGTGCTTGACTGGATTCGTTTGCCTCAAGTCAAGGGAGTCATGGTCGAACCCCCATGCGGCACGGCCAGCATGGCTAGAAACATTGAGATTCCCAATGAACCCAACTTGCCCAAGCCATTGCGATCCATGTTGTTTCCTGACGGCCTGCCAGACCTCTCAGGTGATGACCTCCTTCGCGTACAGGCAGTCAATATCCTGTACGATTTTGCCGCAGAGTGCTGGGACCTGTGCTGCACTCTGCACAAACCTATGATGATTGAGAATCCACGTAACAGTTTGTTTTGGTTCACAACTTCATGGGCCGAACGTGATCATCAGTCCATGCAGTATATCCAGGACCACCAGGCCTGTGCCTATGGCAGTCGGAGACCTAAATGGACTAGGCTCATAGCAAATTTCTCGCATGTGCAATCCATAAATCTTACATGTCCAGGCAACCATGAACATGAACCCTGGGGTGTTGTCAAACGTGGAGCCAAACGGACTTATGCTACTGCCTTGGAAGTTCATTACCCGCCTGCCTTGTGTCAGGCCATTGCACGTGCTTTTGTGTCTCAACTCCATGACATGGGTTTCGATGCACCATCACATGAACCTTTGAGCATGTTGCCACGTGCCTTCACTTCCAGCAATCCTGTCACTTCCAAGCTTCCCCCACTTGTGCCGGAGTTCAAAGCCAAATTTGTGGTAGTTGCACACCCCACCAAGCAACTCTGGCCCACTCAGGATTGCTCTCGTGATGATGCCAAGCTTCTGCACACAGAAGAATTGGGGGTGTTGGGGAGTGTGCAGGAAGCTGTTGAGCGATGCCATGCAATTTGCACTGCACACAATATTGATGCCAGCATCGTTTTTGATGCCAGTGATGTGCAGCTAGTGTGCAAAGGAGCCAAGGTTTCCATTTTTGGGGTGTTTTGGAATCCTGTTGAATTTATCGAACAGGCTCGCAGTGTAGTTCACCCTTTTTCTCCTTGCCTCGCTGTGCCTCCCGAGCTCATTGAAACGATTCGAGTTCATAGCAACATGACACCTGCGGACATTGCCCAACTCAGGATTCGCTTTGTGTCCAAGTGGACGCATCAAGCTGAGCTGCTTCGAGAAGAAGAGGCCAAGCTCAAGGCATCTATGGATGCCTCGGTTGCAGCAGCAGTCAGGAACAAACGCATCCTTTTGTTTAAAGCCATGCTTGAGGAAGCACGGTTTCCTGACCTTGAAGTTTGTGATGAATTGATCAATGGATGTGATTTGGTTGGGGATGTCCCGGTTACTGGTATGCTGCCACACAAATTTGTGCCTGCGTTGTGCACAGCAGAAGAGCTTCAGACCAACAGCTCTTTCCTGAAACCCTCCTTTGCGTCCGAGAGCCTCTCCTCTGGGGACCCTTCCATAGATGCGGAAGTTTGGCAAAAGACCCTTGAGGAAGTTGATAAAGGCTGGTTGTTAGGTCCACTATCCTTGGAGGAAGTGCCGAAAAACTCACCTGTCTCCAAACGTTTTGGCCTCATGCAGAAACGAGGCAATGACTACAGCGAATCCGGAGTCAACTCCTGCGTGAATGTGTTTGAATCCCCGGCTTTGCATACGGTTGATGTGGCTTGTTCCCTGTTGGCCTTGTGGTTTTCAAGTTGTAACAGTACAGGGAGGTCTGCTGAGCTGAGTGTGAGAACTTTCGACTTGTCTAGTGCATATCGTCAAGTAGGTCTCAGCTCTCTGGGTAGGACACATGCTTACATACGAGTGTTCAATCCAAACACCGGGTCGTCCAGCTTTTTCCAGTGTCGGGTTTTGCCCTTTGGCGCTGTCAGAAGCGTACATTCCTTCCTTAGACTTGCAAGAGGCTTGTGGTGGATTAGAGTGGTGAGCTGTGCCTTGATGTGGACTAATTTCTATGACGATTACATATGTTTCTCTCCTCCCGAACTCACTGGGATATGTCAGAATACAGTGACTGCCCTTTTCCGACTAACGGGCTGGGTTTTTGCAGAAGCCGGAGACAAGTGCTCCCCTTTCTCTTCGTGTTGCGAAGCTTTAGGTGTTTCCATTCGACTGGACAGGTCCAGTGAGCTTTTAGCCATGATTGCAAACACCCAGAGTCGCATTGACGAGCTTTCGCATGACCTAGAAACCATAGTGAACAAGGGCACTCTGAGTTGCAAAGAAGCCCAACGTATCAGAGGGAGAATGCAATTTGCTGATGCACAAATTTATGGGCGCACAGGGAAACGATGTCTTCGTGTTTTGAACGAATTTGCTGAGTCGAGACGAACTCACCTTTCAAACAAAGATGCATTGTTTTTGCATTTGTTTCGAACCCTGCTCAACTCAGGCAATCACCGGGAAGTGCGTGAGCACAGTGGTTCCAATGTGCTGGTGCTCACGGATGCGTGCTATGATACTCAGACTCTGGACTGGAAGTGCGGCATTGGAGGTCTTTTGGTAATGCCTGATGGCTCCTTTTCCAAGTTTAGCTGTCGTCTCAGTGACAAACAGAGAGTGGCTTTGGGCGAAGGCAGCAAAGCCCAGATAATCTTTGAAGCTGAAACCCTAGCTGCTGTAGTCGCCTGCCTCTTGTGGTCAGATCGCATCCGTTCGAGCCGATGCTTTTTGTTTGTGGATAACGAAGGTTGTAAGTTTGCCCTACTGAGGGGCATTTCTGATAATGCGGTTGTGGATAAACTTGCCGAAACCTTCGCTGACTGGGAATCCCAGAACCATGTTTATTTGTGGCTAAGCCGAGTTGCTTCCAAAAGCAATTCCGCTGACGAACCTTCTAGGGGCAAGGAACTTGTTTTTGATTGCCCACAGTGTTTGGACTGCTCCAGCCGAGCACATGAGATTCTCGACCATGTGGTGAGCGCCTTGGATTGAATATGGGGTGGATGGCAAGTCGCACACATCCCATCTTGGAAAAGAATGCACTGCTGCTGCATGCATGCATGTGGTTTCGACAGTAAGCGTTGGTCTTTCTAGACCAGGTCTTATAAGACGAAATGGTTGGCGTTGACAACCAAACATGCCGTTATGTTTTACCTCAAGTGGAGGGCGGGTGGGAACCCTCTGTTTTCTTTGCCGTGACCCACCACCATCCCCTCACTCCTCCGAGGTAATCTGTGCAAGCCTACTGATGATCCTCAACTTGACGTTGGGCATTGACACTGCATCTTGCGATGCCTGCCAATTGATTTGGCACCTTGTACAGTGCCTCCATAACATGTGGATGCCGTAACCCTCAGCCTGGATGGCAAGTCGCACACATCCCATCTTGGAAAAGAATGCACTGCTGCTGCATGCATGCATGTGGTTTCGACAGTAAAGTATACATATTATCCAAGATGGCCTTTCATATCATCGTGGGATAGAACAGGTTTCAAGATCACTAGTTCGGTTTGATTGATACTCAAACATTTGCATCTGACTTAAGTCCCGTGTTGCACCATGCATCTTTCAAAGGACATGATTTTACAACTTAAGGCGCTTTTGTCGAGGAGGAAGACCCCAAGAAGCAAGAGGAACGAGAGCGTTCCCGCAGCCGCGAGAAGAAGGCATGGAGGGAAGACAAAGTGTGGACCAGTTTTCTGGTTTTCGATAACATCTACCGTACCTACCTTGTGAAATTATTTTAGGATAACAACTTAGATCTACCTGGTGTTCTGCTCTTAGAGAGGAAGATTACAAAGTGACTTGTTTTTGAGCGGCCGGTTCTGGCGCTTGAGATTTTATCGGCCAAGTCTCTCACTCAAAATCTTGCAATTCTTGATGGAGACCTGCTAGATTTCCTCAGAGGTCGTTTAGGCAAACTGATTTTCCATTGCATTGAACTTGTTCTGCATTGCCAGGAGACCTTGGATAGGCTTGCAAAGCTCGCTGCTGAGAAGGCTAGTCGGACGATTCAACCTTTTTGAATTGCCTTCGCTCTGTACTTTGCAGTGATCGCTTCAGTTGTCCTCTCACTTCCAACTCCCTGAAGATGTTTGGTTTCAGGGGATTCTTTCAGTGAAGAGATGGTCGTGGTTGGAAGTTTCAAGAGTTTCGGTCGAAAGGTTGGACGGTTGGACGGTTGGGAATTTGGAAGGATTGGAACTTGGTGCAGGCGGCAGCTGCCAAGGCTGCCTTGGATGCTGCTGGGGGCGAGGACAACGGCGCGGAGGTTGCGCCGCCGAAGCTCAGCAAGTCACTTGGACTTCACTGAGAGCAGATCAAGCAGTATATCTGCATCATTGAGATCATATTGTTCTTGGATTCCTTGGCTCTCTAGGACTCTTGTACATTGGTATGTGGTCCAGTGTCACAGTTGGGGTTGTTACTCGCTTTAAGGATCAGCTTCTGGAATTGATGCATTTGGGCTTGTCCCGGGGCTTACATTCCTCTTTTGGGCTCCCCTATGTCCCCTTTTCTCTCCAAGTCTCCCATCGCAGTGCTCGAATTGTGGTCCCAGGGCAGAAGAAGCAAAGCTTTTGATGGCAAAGGAGAAAGAGAAGGCATGTTTGTAGTCCATCAATGGTGGGAAAAGTGACCGTTCAAATTATACACCTTACATACCATGGGACAGTCGCTTTCTTCTCTAATTTCTTGCAGTGCAACGGGAACTGTGTGGGGAAGTACGTTGCTAAAATACAACGTACTTAAATACAACGCACTTTCCTTTGTGGAACCAATGTGGAGACCATCGCAAATTCATTAGTCTTCTCATTACCATGCTTTCACTAGCCCAAGGTAAAGGTGATGAAGGCATAGAGCTCCCAGCTACATCCTACCCTGCACAGGCTCGCCTGAAGAAGCAGGCGATGCAAGAAGCGAAGAAAGAAGAGGTGCTTCTTGGGATACCTGAATTCTAGACGTCAACTGCTTGGACGAGCAAGTAGTGCAGGGAGTGTCGCTATCTCCAGCGAATGGTTTTTTTACAGTTTTATTCAGAATCTATCACATTTCGTGCGCAATAAAGAACACAGTTATGTTCATTGAAGAACCAAAGATTTCCCCGCGGCCAAATGGGCGACCTAAGCAACCAGTTTGTCATCAGCGTTTGGGAGTTGATTGCTGTTGGTTTTGGCAGCATTTTGAACGTCAGCCTATTCATTTTCGAAACATCGCGTTTTGCCTCGCATTTTACGAAAGCCGCCAGCGGACGATGATCTTGGAGTCTTGGAGCGGTTCTGAGTGTTTGGTTTTCGGGATGCAAACATTTGCAGACTCAAAAAACGCAACATCATGAAATTCAATATCAATCACCTGGATATAGATATAATAGCTTATTCAATTCATTGCTGGTTCACGATTTTGCGCTTTGTGTACACCTTTGTCCAGACTGTTGCTTGGAGGAAATGAAGAAAAAAATGGCTATTTTGGAGAAGGACAAGCATGTCTTTTTGGCAAGTGACAGACCGTCTCTTTCTTGTTTGCTTTTGCACGTGTCAACTGTCCAAAATTGACGCTTGCAGATGCTCCTGATATGTGACCTCGCATGCGTGAAAGATATCGTCAATCATGACCAGACAGGACCTCAATAAATCCGAGAAGCCCAGGTACAAGCGCTATTGAGCTCTTGGAGGCTTCTAGCCTTCCGTTCTTCTTCATCCATTTCTGACAGCGACACGAACACGATAGCATTCTAAGCATCATCAAAGTTCCCTGCTGGGCCAATGCGTAAACTGCCTCGCTGCCAAGGCTTTCCAGCCCGTCACCAGTTTCGGATCAGAAAGCGTTTCGAAAAGGCTGATGCATTAGGTACCATTTGATGCGAAGACTTTATCGTGGAGATACTTATTTTGTGAACGGCATGTTGAAATATTACGCGGAAATGTATACATTGAAATGCTGAAAGAGGGACGAAGTGGACAATGGTTGATTTTTCAGCAAAATCGAAAGATTTGGGACTGCCTGGCTCCGATCATCTATGGAAATGCATATCCTGTCAGCGCGGCATGCAGTGATCTGTAGCGGATTGAGGCCATGTGGCCAGCGCAAGTTCTTGCTCAAGATTGAGAGATTTGACTACTCCTATTCTCCAGCAGCACAAAATGTAGTGATGTGGCGACTTAGTAGTATTCCTAGACACGATAAACAGTGTGCATATGCCAGCCTTTTCACCATGACTTCCAAGCAAGTGCTTGAATGTTTTAAACTGATGTTTCAGTTATTTTAAGGGTGATGGTATCTTTACATATATTTATATTTATGATATTCATGCAACTTATTTTCCTTTTGATCTTTCGGAAACACAGCGTGGTTCGCATCAGTTTTTATCTGCGATCGCTGACAAATTGAATCCATGTCTTGCAGCTGACCTCGAGCAGAAGGAGAACAGAGTGCTGGCGGCTTGTTGCGTTGAGTCACACACACACATGAATGAGCCACGAAAAATATGTTTTTATTTTTTTCAAATATGTAAAGCAGGTGTCTCGTGATTTTATGTCAACGTGCTCACTTTTGCTTTCCTATCCTCTCATTTCTCTCCTTTAATTTTTCAGGGACACAGCCTAATGTATGCTGGCATACGGTGGAGGGGCAGTCACATGTTGCCACATGTTGCCAGCGGTGATGCCATAGCAGCAAATGAAGTTCAATGAGGGTACAGCACGTCACTAATCCATGCACATCCTGCTCACCCTTACATTCCCGCATCATCCCGGCATCTGCCATGGCTTCAACACCTCCGGCTCAACTTTGGCATCTTTGACCTGAATCTTTTTGGTCTCTTTGATCTCTCTTTGATCTTTTGTCTTCTCATTCTCTTCAGCTTCCGAAACTGAAGGAAGTGGAACTTCTCTGGTTGTTACCTGCAAGCTGATGCTGGAATCTCCGGGATCGGTGGTGATGGCGTGCTACTGGAGTGGTCTTATTTTGCTGCTGCGATTTCCGGAGCTCAGCTCGTCGCTTGATCTCTTCTCTCCTCTCACCTCTTTACCATTCTTTACATTCTTTACATTCTTTACCCTTATCCTCTTTTTTCCTGTCTTCCGCTCTCTTCTCCTCCTTCACTCTCTCTTTTCCTCTCTTTTCTCCTTAACCCTCTCTTTTCCTCTCTTTCCTCCATCTCTCTCTTCTCTTTTATGAGGTTTCAAAACGGCACGCGAGCTCTTTTGCTTGCTCAGTTGAAGAATTGAATGTTGGGAAAACCAGTTGTCAATTGAAACTGGGTTTTTGTTCTCTTTTTCTGACGAAAACATATTGCGATCGACAAAAACGCGGCAAAAGCTTCCAAATTGGTTGAACTTCCCATCGAATCTGGAAACGCCTGCTGGAAAACCTGCCCACCACATAGATGTCTGCCATTGCATGAGCGCCGCTGGATAGCTCAAACAAAACTCAGATAGCACAGCCATGGCTGAGCGTTGGAAAACCCCTTCACTGGCTACAGCCCATACCACAGTGCTACTACTATTGCTACTATTAGTGGTACAACCAGTGTTACAGTTACCATTACTATTATCGGTTGTTATTGTTGAGGTGTGACTGCTGCTTCTTCTGTTACTATTTTACTTTGTTGATTTTTTGTTTTTTGCCTTGAAATCTCAAAACATGGTGGAGTCAGGACATAAAACTATGTATTCATTTTCATATCCTAATTTGCTTTTTGCTGTGTTGGACCCTTCCCATGCTCACATCCAATGATTTTGCCTTGGACCCGCGATTTTCCAATATCTATAGTATCAGAAAACCTGAGGGTTGGTCACAGTCTTCCACACTTGAATTTTGCAACTAGTCTCCAGTGGAATTTTGCAACTTCACAGATCTTCACAGTGCTTATCACAGTGCTTAGTCTCCGAGACTAAGACCCTCTCACAGTGGAAGAGTCTTAGTCTCCGAGGATTTTCGCTCTTTTCCCCTCTCAGACAGCGATGCGACGTCCTGATGGCACGAGCGTCACCAGCCGCGCGACTAGCCGTGAGAGCGGTGGAATCGAGATGTCGGTCTGGACTCCCAGCGCCGTGGCACCGGTCAATCTTTGAGAAAAGTCTATTATTTGGAAAGAAGCATTTTTGGGAGTTCTTAAAGTTCATTGAAAATAATGTAAAGGAGCAGTTTTTAGCACATTTTCATTTATTTTCTATCGAAGGAAGCATCCGTGAGGTAGAAATCCACTGCGCGGTGAACTAATTGGGTTGCAATGGACCAGTATACTTTTGTATAGGGTTCCGTTAATCAACTGCCAAAGTGACCACAAGTGCCAGCACAAGTGACCACCTGTTTCAGGAATTCAGTTGCCAAGCAATGAACTGTAAAGCGACTTCCAGTCATTTGCGCAGCAAAAGCATGACTAGATCAAGCAGGAAGGGAAAGGTGGGAGCCGAATGGCTTGGCAGGCATTTGCATTCCATGCAGTGTCAAAAACATGGCGAAAGCAAGGCGAAAGAGAGTGCGCCATGTTCACTGATGCGAAAGCTGATGCTGCAATCTTGCAAGCGAGGTACCAAAAAAGGAGAGGCCAACACCCTTGCAACAAATATCTTGAACACGAGCAAGGAATGTGCACCCCACGAAGGAGTTTGGAAGATGACAAAATCAAGCTCTTCAAGAAGAGTATTTTTGAATAGAATTAAGCTCTTCAAGAAGCATCTTCAAGTTACAATAAGTTTCGTTCACGAGAATGTGAAGTTCATGTCATCTTCGCATCGTTCGATCACTTCTGTTCTGTGGTGCTACGCCTCTTCCAAGGTCTCTGCCACACACTCCAGCAATTCGCAGGACAGGGGGACATTACTGGGGACATTACTGAGGACTTGAATCAAATTCTACACTTTTGATCCGCTTTTCTTACCTTCCCACAAAAGATTCAGGTACTGTTGACCGGACAAAAGCTATTTACTATTGAACATCTATTCACTCATAGACTACTTATAGATGTTCAATAGGAAATAGCTCTTGTTGCTATAAACACTTATTGGTGTGAATGTTTGTGCAAAAGATTGTTGGCATAAGTGGTAATTAGTCTACAAACGTGCTGGTGTAAATGCTTGCTTGTGAACAAGCTTGTTGCTTCAACAACAGGTTGGTTCTTGGCAAAATATTTGAAACGCTGCAAAAACTGAGAAATCACAGAAAAACGAAATGCCAAGTTGCAAAACACTCCAAAGCAGTCCCGTGTTGGGGATATAGTCACTTCGGACAAAGCAAAGATCCGTCAGAAAGGAAATTTAGGAGCTGTAGCTAGATAACCCAACATCACCACGCACGTCGAGCTAGCCGAGGGTTTGTGGCCTGACTGATGAAGGGTTAGAGAATGTTACCACACATGTTGCAGCGTACCGGTAGAGAAAAGTGTGTTCGTGAAAGGGCGGAAACAAGAAGCTTTGTGCTATATAACTAGTCCTGGTGCAAAAATGCTTGGTGCATCGATGCATCGTTTTTCGTACCCCGCATGCCCGGACCGGGTGCAAAAGTAGGGAGTGCAAAAAATGTTTTGTTCTTTTGGTTGTGCTGTGCTGGAGGAAAACAGTTTTGATGTCATTTGTTATCTTTGTGACCGCGAACTTCTGCTAATACTAGCATGCTGACAGAGGGAGCGTGATTTTGTTGGATTGGATAGTGCTTGTCCGATCGAACAGTGTTGAAATCAGTGCTATGCGATTGCCAAGACATGATTGCGAACAATGCAACAACAAAGACATGAAACATCAGGCAGCCTCTGACAGGCTAGGGAAATTCTGAGATGTTGAGGGGTCATGTAACTTTATTGGCGACACACGAGCAGTTTTCAAAGCACTTGTTGGTTGGTCGGTTGCTGTAGAGGAGAATCTAATTACCTGGTCTATTGTCCGTTGTTTGAATCAATCTTGAACCGATCTTCAAAAAGTAGCTCGGAAGCTAATCTCATTCCATTCAGATTCCACAGAATCGTGGAGAAGATTTGTTATGCTCAATTCGGCAAGTCTTAAAGACTTGCTTATCAGAATTGTTGGTGTATTAAAAAGCAAGTCTGTTTGGTTTGAACATCCAGCTTTGTCCTGCCAGAAATCCAGCCAACGAGAGCGCTGGGGGTCTTTGGAGTCAGCTATGCTCGCAGTACCTTGGCCGATCGGTTCATGACGGCTTTTGATTAGCTTCAAGATGCTTTAAATGTCTGGATGTATTTTGATGCAAACGGGATGTAGGTAGGAGTGGGCCTAGGTCCACTGACACTCAGGGTTTAGCCTAGTTGGATTTGTTGTTTGCTTGGCGATGGTGAATGCTTCTCGGAAGTTATTGTGTGGATGCACAGGTTTCCAACGTGTGCTAAGGCACAATTACTAAGGTGTGTGGCAGCCCTGGCTCAGGTTCCAGATTTCTTTTGTGGTTTGAGCCTCCAGGGCAATGGCCTCATGGGCGGATTTTCTGAAAAAGGTGGAAGACCCAAGCCCTGGTGAGGCTGTGGTGACAGCAACGATCTCATGGTTCACAGATAAGTTGAAGATTGACTCTCCAGCGTTGGCTGAGGGCTATACAGAGCAGATGCTTGAAGGCCAACTTCCAACAGAGCTGCCAGTTCAAGCTTGCGTCCGCCGTGTGCTGAGGGCCATTGATGCAGTGTCCCAGGCCCGTCGAGCCCAACAAGCGGTTGGCGCAACTTCCAGTGCCCAGTCGTTGGCCAAACTGTTTGTTCCAAGCAAGGCGGCGGATGTGGCCAGTCTCCTGTCCAAGGCCCAGCTGGCCAATGTGAGCTTTTCACTTCAAGCTGAGCAATCACTGTGGAATAGCATGCATCAGCACACGGAAGAATGCAAGGCATCCGGAAAGACACCGTTTCTGTACGTGGACCTTACTTCTAAGGAGTCCCTTCCGATGTGGCTCACACCGGACGTGATTGGTGGGAAGTTCCAATTGCATGATGAGGGCGAATGGCCTTTACGTGGGCATATCCCCATATCCTCACTGCAGGATTTGGGCAAGGCATTGAAGAGTGCCACCGCCTCGCCCAGGTTTTTCCGCACAGTGTCTCAGTGGAATGGGGCTTTCCTTCGGTACGCCATAGTGGCTGTGGCCACAGGCCAATTGTCTTGGCCCGCTGTGTTGGCGCATGTGGACAACGTCCTCCAGCTTGCAGAACAAGAGCGGATGAAGGGAAACAGGCCGTTTTTGGCCTTCCTGTACGAAGAGCTCCTCAGGAAAAATTGGGCGCGTCGTGCAGAGAAAGGCGACCCCAGTTTGGACATCCCATGTGAATCCCAGAAGATCGACAAGGATTTGTTGGACATTGCAAAGCATCGGATGGCTGAAGTCATGAAAGAGGCAGGGTTGAGTGAGCAGCAAGTCCGCCCTTCTGCCTCGTCTCAACGATGCTTCAAGCGCAGAGCGGTGCAAAAATGTCACAGACTGCTCTGGCTGATTCACCTGCGCAAGTTGTTGCAAGACATTTTGGATTTTCCTAAACACCAAAAGAAATTGTG
>VSDK01006098.1:76382-122895 GCA_009767595.1 Symbiodinium kawagutii
GGAAATTTGAGCCATTGCTTGTGGCTTGTAAGGTGAGCGCATAAATGCTTGCTTGTGATGAGCTGGTGGTGTATTTGTCAGTTGTGGGTGTTATGGTAAAAATTGCTTTCCACCCAGTATACTGCTTTCTCTGTTCCAGTCATCTCTGAAGCCTGTCAAGTGCTCAGTTTCCAGCTGGCTCTGCGAAATCCCAACGATGCTTCAAGCGCAGAGCGGTGCAAAAATGTCACAGACTGCTCTGGCTGATTCACCTGCGCAAGTTGTTGCAAGACATTTTGGATTTTTCCTAAACACCAAAAGAAATTGTGCTCTTTCCAGAGCAACTCATGCAGCACCTTGAATAGGGATCGAGTCAAAAAATGGTCGAGGCAATCCAACAGAAGTGGAACATTATTACGCTACATGACATATCTAGTGCAACATTTGGAGGATCTTTTTATTGATATTTGGTTTGTAGCCAGTTCTATGTTCATTGCCATGCACGGGCAAGGTGAGAACTTTGGTGCAAGATGCTGAAGAATTTTCTCCAGGCCCAGGCGTGATCCAGCCTTTCTTCTTGTTTTGCTTGGCAGTGTGAACAAAGGCCGTGTCCAGCTGGCTTTGCGGTTGGTCCGGTTGGTTGCTTCATTGATTCTTTGCGGTTCATGCTACTCGCTGTTTGTGGTCTCTGGTACCAAGTCTGAAAGCATGGAATCACCAATGGGTTTTGTGCTATGCTCCATGTGACCTCAACAACGACATGTGATGATGCACCTATCTCACCACTTGCAACACTGAGACCATATGACAGATGACAGCGGTGCCCACTCCCCACAACTTCAAAACATGAAGGGTCTGATCCCATGACCAACAGGTCCGTCTCTGTAAAACCGGGCACCAAAGCACCAACCAAAAACGATTTGTAAAGTGAAACCTATGATTTTGGAGGTCCTTCAGTAGGCCTCCTTGAGGTTCAAAGACGGATTTTTCATAGTATGTCGTTCAAACAGTAAAATGTATGTAAATGCTTGGATCAATATATGATTTGTATGTCACAATGTCCCTTTTGGACACAGTTTGCTTTGCACATTTTGCACCGCAGGTCGACCGGAGACTCAGAGACCATGGCTTTGCAGCGTGCGATTTTTCATCGTGTCGTTCGCCGTGGTCGCGAACAACGTGCTGCGTGCCATGCTCAACATGTTCTTTCAGGTAGAGAGCGTATTGCAACAGACTTCTTGAAGATGCCTTGATTGGGGGGTTAAGCACGAGAATAGGACTGTCAGACACACACACACACAGACAGACCCGCACACGCACACACACAACATGAAGGTACATTTTGAGTTAGAACGAGATTTGACGGTTCAGTGGGAGAGACACCGAACATTTGGACAGTCATGACTAAGGTGCATACTGCCTATTTTCCTTTGCCCTTCATCGAAAGTTCCTAGCAGTCACTTGCTGAGTAATTATCGGCTTCACGTTGTGCATCATCCACGCCACGACGCGACGTTTTTTCTCCTGCTTTCTTCACTAAGTCCATGCTTCTGGCGCAGCAAACTATGCAGATGGTTAACCATGGTATCATACAGGACGATCCAAACTGGATCCATGAGTACAGCAAGAAGACCATTTGACTATCGCGTGTACCCATCAAACCAGTTTTATCAGCTCCCAAGGTCGCATGGCAACTATTCTTCGAGCTGCTTTGCTGCAAGATGTGGTGGGTGGTAAAATTGGTCTTTGCAACGAATGTAGAGGTAAGTGTAAGCCTCTTAAAACGAAGGGGGGTTGTTTCAAAAAGCAAGGATACCTGTTGGTGAGACGTAGGAAACGGGAAGTGGAGTGTGAAGCAGGTAGAGGGGAGGAAGGAGAAAGCAAAAGGATTTAGAAAGTATGACCTAGAAAGCAACTATGTAGTAATTAGTAATTAGCAAGTGAGAAGTATAAAGCAGGTGGAAGGCAGGAAGTAGAAAGCCAAAAACCAGCAAGTGGGATGCACAAAGTACGAAGTAGTATCCTGTAAGTACTAGGTGGAAACAAGCTACCCAGTTGATACGTGTTCCAGCCGAGACCACACATAATCGGTGGGTGTCAGAGCACACACACACACACACCAGCCGGCAAATGTCATAGCAAATGTCAGAACGTAGGTCAGTATAGAATCAGAGGGCAATGTACATCTTGGTTCTATAATCGAAACGAATGTCAGGACATGTGCCAGTCATAAGCACAGAGACTGTCACATCTGTCTGTGTGAAATTTGCGCAGCGTGAGCCGCGTGAGCGCTGTCGAGGTTGGTGGGCTTTCTGCTGTCTTTGCACATCACCCGAAAAGATCCTGACGTCCAGCGGCACCTGCGGAGTGGCAGTTGGTTCGCGCGCTTATCCTTCGGTTTGTTTGCCATTGTCGTGCTTGGTTTGTTTCAGGCCATGTGCTTCAGAACCAAAAATGTGTTCAAACCCGTTCATTTGGGATATCTTAATGGGAACAGTTCGTGACACATAATTACTCACCCACACTTCTCCTGTGCTTGGGGTGATCTTGTTGCCTATGACACCTTTTTTACAAGTTTCCAAGGCGGCTGTGTGGTTCTTGCCCTCTAAATATATGGAGCCTGTGACAAAGAGTTAAAGAGCAGCTGTGTCTGGGGTGTTTTTCGAATCTTTTGTTCAATCTGAAAGAGTCTGAAACGATGAAGAACTCACTGATGGAATATGAGAGATTCTTAGGGAGTCTCTGTGTGTACGTAGACAAATGAATGCCATATCTGTGTGTAAGCAGACAAATGAATGCCATATTTTGATTTCATTTGCAGATGCCATCGAAGGTGATCCATGTCAAGAGGGCATGGGCCAGACAGCTGCGAAGCGCTGAAGTTCTGGACAGCTTGGAAGACCAGGTGCGACAATTCCAGTGCTGGAGCTGCTGGGGTATGGGAAAGAAATGAATCAAAGCACAGCTGCACTGGGTAGACAGCGAGGGAATCAAAGTGCACACGTTACTAAGCAAATGTTTGGGAATCGACAGAATCGGTCAAACACTTTTTGTCGAAGACAAATGTTTGTCTCCCAAAGATCTTGCAGGACTACATGTGGACGGCACCTGTGCTGGGTGCTGAACGAGGCTTGCCAGTGGCTGGGCTGCTTTCGGGGAGTGCTACAGGAGCTGACCTGGTCTTTGGCAATTCCCCTGTGCCCGAGTCCTTCATGGCTCAGAACCATTTTTTCATTTTATGTTCCCGAGTATCTTTCTGCCACTTCCATTTCCAACCTTTTTTTTTCCGCTTTTGAAGTACAATTGTTCTCCTACCCTTGCTACAATTCCAAGGTGGCCATTGTGACCAATGTCCCTGCCGTGCCTTTGGTGCTCTATGCCTTTCTGCTGAGGCGTTTGGGCAGCTGACGAGACGATAGAATGAGACATTTAGGGGAATTTGTCCTTGCTCTTTCCAGCAAGGTGTCATTCACTCATTTATCTACTGTACTCAAATGCTTTTGTCAAAAGCTGGTGATATACTTCTTGGTGACTGTATTGTGTTTAAGCATGGATTGTTGAGTGGAACGCCGAAAAGACTCTAGCCAACTTATTAAACCCACATTTTTTGTTATTTTGCACATCAAGGTCAAAATGGCCTCTTAGAAATGCAATGCATGCACACATACACAGATTATAGACAGCATGATTGCTGCATCTTAGTTGAGCTCTTTACGCCTCATATTTTTGCAGACTCCGAACTGATGCAGCACTCGAGGCGTTGTTTCGATATGACGTTCTGGAGCATCGAAACCTCGACAAAGCACTCGATGATGTGGTGGTTCCATGGCGAGCAAAGCTTTTTTTTAAAGGATAGAACATGTATGATTATACACATGCATATATTTATATGCACATACAGTGTAAACAATTTTTAAACCTAAGACATATATTGACGAAAGGAACAAAAATCAGAAAATGGCTTGGCTTCGGTGCTCAAGATGTAGCAAGACAATCGGAGCAAACTCTGAGCATTGGCCACTGTGTTGGAAACTTTGCTTATCAGAATGCCTCCAAACCCAGCTGTGGTTGTCCATTCTTTTCCCCCAAACCTTCGACTTTATGGAGGGAAATCTTCACCATGTCTTGAACCCGAAGACAACGCCATGTCTTTAACCTTGCCTGAAATTTCATTCTCCAGAACTTTTGAAAATTGAAAGTATGCATTGAGTGCAGAATCGAAGTCACCGCCCTCCAATCATCAACACCTGCAAATTGTGCAAACCTTCTGGTCCAGACCTGAATTTCATACATGTGATATCACATAGCCATGAAATGGACGAGATTTAAAGAAGATGAAGGGGACCTTTCAGAGGTTCGAGCATTCATAAAACCTGCTGAGCTCAGGAACAAGTCGGCCACGCTTGCAGGGTCCCACAAAGCTGTTGTACCCATTCAACAAAAGCATTGCAATGATAGTCTTTGTGAGGTCGTGATGACAAACCTTTCTTGTCATGAACGAACCCCTTCTGTGGATCAGCCTTCTCTTTTAGTTTGCTCCGGCAAAGTTGCTTAGATGATGGTACCTGTTTCTCAACGTATGGATTCTCAGGCAGTCTCAATTTCTACCTGTGGATATGAACCTACCAACGCACGGATGCAAAAAACACGAAGCTTATCAACCAGGGACAAGGCAAAGCTGGACAAAGACATAAACGCAAGTATAGACTAGATGCATACAAACACATTTATTTTGGCCGGATAAAGCTAAACCTGCGCAAAAAACAGGTTTGCTTCGATTAGGAACAGGATATGCACTTGCAACTTGCACCGGCTTGCAGCTGCACTCCTTACGTGATCATGTTGTTCTCAAGACAATTGCGTGCATCAGACGCTTGAAAGTATCCATATTTGCGTGCAAAAGGGGTGAGTACCAATATCTCAATTGTCATGACAATAGCTGGCTTTGCTGATGATTCACCCTATCCCCCTATCTGCAAAGAAACTTCTCACGTATATGCGCCGCTGATGTGGTGTTGTGTTGAGTGACATGATGCAGATCGATGTCGAAGTTTCACCTTGATTCAAGGTGTGAGCCCAAATCGGTGGTCGAGGCATACATCCTGGGTTTTTCCCTCATTTCACAGATGGTGGTTCTCAGCATTTGTGTTCCTCGGCAGGGAAATGTGCAAAGGAGGCGAATTAGCTGGTGGTTTGAAATGCAAGCGCCGCCAAGGGTTTATATATTTACTTAGTCAATGCCATTGCGGAAGGTTGTACAGCAGTTCTCCACAAACTCGTAAAAGCTGCGGCTTTGGCTCTTGTGGATTGTTTTTTTTTGGTCCAGTGACAAAAAACTTGACAAGGTGGTAGACCTCGATATTGCAACCTCGGCTTTTGTGGCGCGCCGCTTCGACATGAGCCGGAGTGGTGTCGGCTACAACCGCAAGAGAGCGATGCGAGCGTCGCGTGTCAGACTAATGGGCGAGGGTGAAAGCTTTTGGATGCAACTTGTGGCGTCAAGATGGGTAGACACAGGTTTTCTTGTTGAATTTCTTCACCATTAGGGTTGCCAGGCTCCAGGCGCGGACTCATTTTTCAGCTGCAAGACATCGGTTGATGTCTTCAGACACTGTTTTCTTCCACGACGCGAGGCTTTATCCTCTCCTTCACATTTTTTTCCGGGTCCACGAAGTGGTTTCCCGAATCGCGTTGTGGCAGCCTGAGCCAAGCTCTTTCGGTGGTGAAAGTTGGGAGCACTCTTCATGAGATTCACAACGATGCATGAACATGCATGAACTATGTAGACACTGCATGGGCACTCCTGACATTTCGCTAGTTGTGAGGTGGTGTGGCTGTTTGGCCTTGTGTACCTTTCATTGTGGCTTGCTCCTGGGCTGAGAGGCTACAACATGTTACAACCTTGTCACAGTTGAAGCTGCTGAGCAGTCGTGAGGCTTGGGGCCTTGACAACGGTGTGCATCGGCTTGTTGGATTTGATCGTGCTGCTGATGATTATCATGTCATGGGCTCAGGATCTTTGCATATCCTTGCTGTCTTTTGTGTATGTTTGTGTGGGTACTGAACGGACGGTATTTCAACATGTTTCAACAAATGCGTTGGATATTTTAATTTGACGCATTTATATCAATTGGGGACTGGACGCTGATCTTATCCTAGGCCACTGTTTTTAGGATCAATAGGGGCATTTTGCAGATGCTGCCAGGACCAGGACATTGTGGATTTTAGAACCAGGCTTTCAAGCGTTTTCCAGACTGAACTTAGAAATAATATTGGCAATCCTAATGTTATCTTCATGTTGCAGTGACTCTCAGGCTGTTTCCTAGTTGACGACGCCATAAAACAACATGATGCCCAGATTCACCCATCACGTCTTCTGGTCTGAGGAAATATTCGCCTAGCGACGAATCGATTTCTGTCCACCTGCTCGTTGCCAGTGCGATGATGGTTACCGATGCAACTGTGCAAAATCATTCGCTGGAAAATGTTTGACGGTCAGTGTTCGAATCCACTTCCAATTCTGTAGAACATGAATGTCTAACAATAAAGCAAGGCTCTGTAGAACATGAATCTCTAACACTAAAGCAAGGGTCAGAACTAGATATTCATCCTTTGGAGTGTGTGTCCCCCATCATGGGATCATGGGAAACAATTGAACACAGACAGGGTATGACAACATTCCTAGAAGTGCACTTTCTGGGGATTGGGATGCTTTTTGACTGGGGAAAACTCTCAATAGGAAGCAGGTTGAGAGAAACTTCATAGTTTTCAGCACAGCAAACTGTTTCCAGCTCGCTCTTAGCAGCTCAAGCCTCCAAGATTTGTGCAGACAAAAGGTGCTCTGCAGAGTTGATTTGAACCAACGCAAAACCCTTCAAATCATTGGACTTTCCTATGCTTACTGGATCAGAATCACCAGTGAGAAAAACTACAACACACCAAGGATCACCAAAGATCACCAAGGATCACCAAGGATCAGGTAGTTCAGATTCGTTCAGTTCCGTGTCAATGTGCTTCCGAGGCAGCAAGGTTTGTAGATCGACCTGGCTTTTGCTACCCCGCCAACTGTATCAGCAGAGCGGCTCAGTGGTGCCTTGGCACCTCCGTGAAAGACGATCCTTCATGTCAGGGTAAGACATGCTATGCATGCTATGTGTGACTTAGCGTACCAAGATGTACCAAGTGTATGTTTCATGTCAATCCATTGGGAACTTGGCTGAAGATTACAATGCGAACGCGCTCAATCATCCTTGGCATGTTGCCAAATTTGCAGTTGAGCTGGTTGCATGATGTCACATGAGCTCACATGTATCACATGTATCAGTGGTTCCAGACTGACTCGGACCCCTTTGGCTCCCCATGTTCCGCGAAGACATGTAAGAAACGTGATCCGTGCGAGATGTTTCAATTCCTTTTTGCCGATTGTTCCCTAGGTATAAAGGTCTTGTGTGAAAGGACTTTGAATCTGAAAAGAAACCTAAGGAATCCTAAGGACATCTTCAAGGACCTTAGGAGATAGATGGAGAGATACATGGAGATGTCGATCTGCAGGTGGCACCGGATCCATTTTGTGCTTCTCGTGACCATCCTGGTGACTCTGGAGCTAACCATTGGTGCCAGCCATGAGAGGCACCTCGCGAAGCATCGATCTGTCGTGCCATCCGATCATCAACGTCAATGCAAAACACCAATGTCAAATCAGAGCTAAACTCATAGCTACTGAACCTTCTATGCCAACTGTTTTCGGATGTTTTCTCAAAGGCCTCTTTTTTCGGGCCGACTGCTTTTCGTGAATGGCGAGTTGATTTGCCAAAGGCAGCTCCTGCGGTTCATCCGTGCACGGCCCTTGCTGATCACCTTGGGGATCTCTGGTTTGGTCAGCGAAGCGGTGAAATGCATTTTTCTGAAGGCCTTCCAACGCAGGAGCTGCAGGTTGTAACTAGAAATAATGGGAATGTGACATGAACAGTACGAACATGTGAATCTTTCTGAGATATCATGTTTCTATGTCGAGGCAAGGATGACAACCAGCAGACATTTTTCTTTGATTCTCCAAGTTGGACAGCTGGAAGTAGACAGCTGGATGATTTCACAAGACGTTTCGCATTTTCCGGAGGAACGGTTTGTAAGTTTGGAAACTGCTCATGCTATCGATGATTTCGTTGCTTTGATTTGCATGAGCAGCCTCATGCAGGTTCATGGCGATGATCTTCACACTGCCATGCTGAATCACAAGCACCTTGACGATATCTTTTTGCTATGCTTGCTGCTAGCTGGTGCAATTTCTCTTTTGTGAAGTGGAAGCACTGATCCAAGACTGGCCGACAAGTTTGAAAAAAGGAAGGATGATGGTCTTGATGATGTTTCAAACAACCCAATTTCTGTTCCAGAACATTTCAAACAATCCAAGTTGTGACCTTTTCTCACCACACTCAGGACTCCTCGTGTGCGAAAACTGCTGGAGTTCAGCTTGGGAGGAGAAGTTCTGGATGTGAACGGACCAACGAAGGAGAAGCGTGTGTCGTGTGCGGTCGTTTTGTGTGCTTGCCATCAACAGACTTTCCACGATGAGTGCTAGACTGTGGGTGTTGTTGGCCAATCAACCACGCTCGATTCTGAAGGGTTCCAAACGCAGAAGTGATACATTTGCGGAGGCTGATGTGATATGAGGCACCGTGGGATTCTGATTCATAGTGAGGTGTGAGGACATGATGTGAGTGTTGCGCAGGACTCAGAAAGGGCAACAGCATCAATGTTGGCTGCGAAGAGTGGTTTTGTCGAGGGATTGCGGATGATCATGGCTTGCGGAGGCCTTGCAATGAGGGTGTGGCCTTGAGATTTAGGGCGAGGTTTCAAGGTGTTTCAAGGTTTGCGTTTTGATGAAAATTGAATTCTTTATTTCAAGTTAGTGTGCTTCTTGGAGGCAAAGTCGAGGTGCGCAACTCAAAAGGCGCTTGGGTACACAGAGACATATTTCGATTTCGTTCCTACTACAATACTTGTGCCATCTTGTACATGTTCTGTATAAATGCTCCTGCTTTTCACCAGATGACGTTATATGCAGGGTGGTGGAGGGGAATTCGCTAAGGGTTTCAAACGATTGAAGCCCCAAACTTAGTGGAGCACTTATCATCAAAGTGGATCTGTCCTGCATCGGTACTATACCCAGTCAAATCAGACAAATACAATTTTCACCTCAACATCTTGATATCCAGAACTCAGCAGGCAGTTCATTGCATAATGCATTCAACACGGAGGCCTTTTTCAGACCTTTTGATTCACCACTTGACCGCTCCGCTAGGTGAGACCTGCATCCACTTCGCAGTTCGCTATTTGCAGTTAGAAGCCTTGGAATTCCTGGTGAATCAACCTGGTGCCAAGAAGGCCAGGGGTCGAGGTTGGCATCCATGGCTCCAGCCTCTAAAAGGGAAGTGTCAACCTCTTTATATTTCTATCCGTGAAATAAGTCGTTTGTCGATGAATCAAAAAGTTTTACAATGACTTACAGTAAACTCTTGGCTTGTGAAGATGGAATTTAAATACCTTGCTGAAGTTTTTGGTGCTCAACCTCATGCGGTCGGAAAGCATCTTCAGGTTGTGAAGTGTGTCCTTTTGATTGTGCTAACCAGCATGCATTTGGCCAAGCCTTGGACAAAGGCCACCTAAACCGTCGTGTGAAAAAAACTCTCTGCACTTATGATCATGTAGCTTATCGTATCAAAATGTAGCTTGTATACTTTGGGGACTTTTTAGGGAGATGGTACAGTAATACTTGCTACAATTGAAAGGAAACGAAATGCCTAAAGCAAAAGTCATGTGTCATTTTGAAGATTTCCACCTGAGAGACGTGTTACATATCCGACTTCTTCATGTGAGTCATCTCTGAGTCACCAAGACGGCTGCAGTGAAAAGTGTAGCGAAACGTGCGTTTTGTTCCGAAGGTTTTAAGAAGTTGCCGCGAAGAATTGCTGAAATTGGCCGTTGAAGCATGTGGAGTGCGGATACCGCAGGCACAGTAGATGCCAGGGTCGTTTGTGGGGACAAGTGTTGAAGGCACAAAGGTACATCGAAGCAGGTTGTTCTGGATGATGTTTGGGGAGACAGCTCAGCTGGGGAAGGACACGTATTGAAGTTTTTGAATGTCAAAACATTTCGTCACAACTACAAACAAGCGCAGAAAAGCAATGAAATGAGAAACGCTTTGACTGTTTCTTTGACTGTTTCTTGCACCGGATTCAGCCTGCATTTTGACGACATGAACTATGGTGAACTGCAACAAACTGCGCATTTGGAGGATGCCAGCATGCTTGCAGATTTTGACTTCTTCGCCATGGTGCAAGAGAACCAACGGCTGAATCTGTCATTTGAATTAGATTTTTTTTCGCAGTTTTCCTGCCATTCAAGCATAAGATGTTGAATGTTCCGCATGTTTTCTGACATTTGTTGTTTGTATAAAACATCTTCTGACTCCGTCACTGAGCGTTCTGCAACAGCTTTTGCCGTTGGGAAACGTTGCAGACAGCTTTTTCCTGTCCTTTGGAGAACGTTTTACCAGGAACGATGATGACACCAGACAGCTCTTCCTGCTCCTAGAGCCAGAACGAGGGACTAGGCAGGATCAGCGAGAAGCTCCACGAGTCGAAGGAAATATGGGGAGATGCATACTGTAGAGATGAGATGAGTCAGTAACATCACTTATGCTAATATGATGGGTATGGATTTTCATCAAGGGACAGCAGCCAGTTGTGAAACATCGGTTGGGGTTCTTGCTCGCAAAACATGTTCTGATCATTTCTGATCCGTTTCTAAGTTTGGCAAGTAATCGGACGTAGGTTGCAGGGACGATTTGGTTTGTTCGATCCATTATGTACATTCAGAAGGCCTATTGTGGTAATGTGGGAACCGCCTTTTGCAAGACTGACCTTGCTAAGAAGTACCAACACCAAGTGTCATCGCTATTTTCGCAACCCGAATCCCAATCTCCCGACCGTTTGGTTGAGGAAGCACTTCCACTCTGCCAGGAAAAATACGGAAGAGCTGCATATTCCAGCTAACCTTGAGAATGTCAGGACTGTTTCCAGTCAAATGATTTGAAGCTGTGTGTTGCATTGGTGGACACTTGGTGAGAGAATATTGCATCCAGCTGCAACATTCACAGAAGTCTTTCCGTAGAACGTTTTTGTGGCTACATGTGGCTACAAACATCTACCAACATGTCTACCTTGGTCTACCTCCGCCTTGCCACTAAAGAGAGCTGCCTTTGCAAAACACGCCGTGAAAAAAAAGCACTGCACCTGTTGCACCTGTGGCAGGGCACACCTGGCTTTATCCAGACATTTGCAGCAACTGTTTGGACCCAAATGCGCTGAAGAAACTGTGCCCTGGAGTGCAGATACTTCTGGGCCCACTCCAAGTGAAGGTAGGTTGATGAAGGATGATGAAGCCAAGTTTCAAGCTTGGCAGATTGAATCAGATTGAATCAGATTGAATCAGATTGAATCAGATTGAATCAGATTGAATCAGATTGTATCGCTGTAGACGCTAGTCAAGTTGAGATCAATCCTGTTGTGTGCCGCTTAGAAAATACATTGTTACTTTTCAATGGGGGCATACCTGACCTCAGTCAGCAAAATCTGTATCGGCTAGCTGGAAAGGAGAAGTGAACAGAAAGCATGTGTTCCCTGTTCTTCACATTTCTGGGAATGGGAGTCTTGTAGCAAAATGTTGGTCATGGGGTCTTTTTGCATACATAGAGAGGTCTTGACACTTTCTTAGGGAAAAGAAATCACAATCAGACTTGCCACGTTCCACAGATGGTGGTGCGTACCCCCAAACTATCCAATCAGTCAAATGCTGATTAGGGAAATGCAAGGTTTCAGGGTGTTGTTCTCCTACTTCACGGACAGAAAACAACAAAAATGATACCTGTTGTTTTCACTCCAGCTATCTTCAACTTGCTGAGCTTCAGCTTGCTTCCACTGTCCTCAAGTGCTGCTGAGCATGTCATCAGGTGCCAGAGCTTCATGACCTGCACTCAGTGAGTGCATTGCTGGTAGCGCACAGCACTGGCACTCTGGCCCGATTGCTGTTGAAGAGCCAACCTGCTGTGGGACTTGAGCAGCTGAAACTTGGCCCTACACATTCGGCAACAGATTTCCAAAGTTGTTTTCAATGATCTCCAGAGTTGTAGATATTGGTGGGGAACTCTCGGGGGTCCCACAACTATTCTTTCTTTGCCCTTGCTGCACATTTGTGTTGATCGTGGTGGTTGTGGGAAATTTGTGTGGTTTTTTGACGTTAGGGCGCAGGCTTCAAGATGTATATTGGCACGCATGTGCAAACGATGCATTTGACGCAGCCGAGGAGACGGATCAAGACGCTGGGACAAGGCGCAGAAGAGATTGCAAACCATGGCAATCCAATGGTAACCCAATGGTAACCCAACGGTACATTGAGAGGAACCACATTTGGAGGTCATGAATTCTCCCCCGGTAGAGTCCATGAGGGAAAGCGAAAATCAAGCAGTTGATGGGGATGACAATCGCGGCTCGCATGTACTAGCAGTAATCAATGGTAAATGAGTTGACAATTGTGCTTTTGTTGTATTTGCACAATGGCACACCCTGCACCACATAGTTAGTTTTCACCGTACCCAACAAAGTCCCTTGCCCCTTATAAGTCATGTCCACACTGCAGGTGCTTCTGGCACAGTCATTGAAGTGGAATACGAGGCACCTATACGGATGTCACGCGTACTTAGGACAAGGCTTTGTGGAATTGCATTGTATGGGAGAACTTGCCATTTTCGTAAGAACCCCCATGCAATGCAGCCTGCAATTGGTCGGACTGCAGCAAGGTGAGTTTGGCATGCTCGGATACCCATAGATCCTAAAGCCTTCGCTAGGCACCAAAATGCCAACTGATGTCAAATCGTTCATCACTTCGTCTGCGATTGGACAGCGGCATGTAGCTTGCTTGCATCTATTCACCATGACCATGATTTGCTCAAGCTGACTGTGAACTGCTGCCACAATGGAACGGTGCATTGATTGCCAGAGCAGTTCGACCAGCCAAGCTCTAAGTCTTTCCAGACTTCGCACCAAGGGCAGAGGGGCCCAAGAGGTTTGCCATGAAATTGCAGTCCAAGCGCAACTTGTATGAAACAAGAAGCGTGTTCACTGAAGTAATAGCGGTACAAGATAGTACAGGTCTACACGGAATCTACACGGAAGAAGCTCACTTGTTGTTATTGCAATAAGTTCTGATGAAACTGTTCCATGTGAAAAGCGAGAAGTGCCGAGGAAAGATGCACCTGGATTGGCAAGCCTATTCAGAAGTCGTAGCACTGAGGAGCCGAGAAAGCAGTGCCACAGTGCAGTCCCGAGGCAAAAATAGACAAGCAGTTCATCATCGTACATCCATAGCCAATGTCCAATCCTGCGGGTGAAAAAATGCGAATGTTACAAATGTGTGAACGCAGTGTTTGCTTGTGTACTCTCCTTGCTGTCTACCTTGTCTTGTTGGCGTATAGAAACAATCTTGCAGGAGATGCAGACATCCCTTCATTGTCCGTTTGGAGCCGCTTGCATTACGAGTCTGTTGGACCCATGTTGTGCTTTCAGTTTTGAACTTCCCCTCAATTACTTGGAGTAAGTTTGGGGGCCTCCCAAGGCAAGCTTTTCAGACTCCTCATTACTATGTCCTCCTTTTGGAGCTTTGTGTCTCGGCTATGCGCAGCATGTTCTTTGTGAATCCTTGTAGTTCACCTCGTTGGTCTAAAATATTTTGTATAGTGTGATTCTTAGTCTAATTCCTTTTGTTCCTTTCTTAGCCTTGCTTAGTCTTCTTGATTCTTTTTCCTGATTTCTTTCTTTGCCGTTCTTAGTCTCTCCTAAGGTCCAAATGGGGATGTGAACCAACTTCTTTGCACTCCAGACAACGGGCGCTATCCAGGATTATCCCTGGAACGTGGCCTGGTGGAGCATTGGTGAACTGTGACGAAAAACAACGTAGACTAACATAGGATTAATACATATATTCATACAATTGTAGAATAGCATATGAAGATATTCAGATTATTGAGGCTTCATCATGTTGTCGTTGTCGTTTGTTTCTTTTCTTTCGCCTTTCACTAAAGGGTATGTGTTTGGGATGCAAATGTCAGGTGGTCAGATTTCCTTTAAAACATTTCATCGCTTGGTCAGCGGCAAGGTTCAAACCTGAAAGGGTTGGTTTAGAGGGAACTCAATGGCAGGAAGATTCATGGGTCCAGGAATCAAACTTTTCAAGGTGGCCATTGAGCATTTCTTGTTCAGAACCATGCAACATCCAACAGGAAGCGCCTGATCTCAGCTGTCTCAGCTGTCTCAGCTTGTTTGACTTCCCAGTTTGGTCCTTCATTGCTCCATGACTAGGAAATGCCCCCGGCCACAGATTCGCTTCAGTTTTGAAAGTTAGAACCTGAGAGGCGCGGCCAAGTTTGCTGGACAAGTGCTTTTGGCGCTGGTGCACTTGCACGAGGAAGCACGACTTGTGGGGTCAAGACTTGGCGGCCCATCTTCCAATCAGAGATGCTATGGGTCCATCAGGGGCCCTTGTGGGCCCTTGGATGGTGGAATGTTCATGACAAGAGGGCTGGTCCCAACCTGCAGAGACAGTCTTTTCGACGCATGTTCCACTACCTTGCTACCCAGGGGCAAACGATTTGCAAAGGAATCGATAGATATCAATAGCTTATCTTGATTTGATTACTACCAAAAGCTTTTTCATAGAAAGGAATCAATAGCTTAAAGTTTATCTTAGTTTTATCAATAGCTTATCTTATTCTTGTTTTTAATTGACAAGATGACAAGATGACCATTTTTGGAACATGGCCGAAGGGCCTGGGACCTGGGTTCACAGCGCCGCAGGATTATGGCATCATCTATCGTGATGTCAAGCCGAAAAACGTTCTCCTCTCTTCGCAAGATGAGGAGAGAGAATTCCAACATTTTTGCCTGTTGGGAATGCCACCGAAGCTTATTGTTTTGCACTTTTTGATGGTATTCACTCGTGTTTTTGAATGTGTTGCAGTGTTGCTTTCAGTCGTGTTCTTTTTTCCCGATCTTATTCAGTCGTCAGAAAGCTGCCATGGGTGCTTGAAATGGTTTTTAGACAAAGCACTACCAATCTCCACATCCTGAGAATTCTGCATCCATGTCCTCATTCTAATATTAAAAAACCTTGTGCGAGCTAAACTCATTCCATTTGCGTTTGAATTCAGTAGGTTTGAGAGAGACGAAATGGGCCCTTTGCCCCGTGTCGTGCGAAGGCAAAGTTGGCTGATTTTGGTCTGGCCTCGTACGTCGGGAAAAGACCATTCAGTGAGGCGAAGATGGGGCGGATCACTATTTGCGGTGCTATCGTATGGTAATATCGAGCGTCAGGCCCTTACATAGCCACTTCTGGTCCTTGGTCGAAGGAATTAAGTGTGGAGGGGACTGTGAATATTTGTTTGTGCTTGTTATAGAAAATGTACGAAAATGTCACTTTGATTTCCTTCCCAGACTCTGTCAGGCAAGCATATTGAAACAGCTGACACTGTGTGTACCTCTCGACGTTTTGATGTAAAAGGATTGTCCAAGAGCATTTTTCGTGCGATCATCCTTCAGAACGACTGACGGCAAATTTGATAATCTTTGTGATCCCTTTGCATGCATGTTCACAACTTCAGATGATGACCTCCTGGATAGCAAACAATATGCGGTTCTGAACCCGCTTTCAGAATAGACCATTTGCCTGCATTCTGCCTTTTGCTGATGTGCAATCACAAGACAAAACTCCAACACGGAGCGCGAATGTCTTAGAATCTTCTTAAGTCTGCTGCCTATGTCCGGCAGGAACACGACATACCTCTTGCCGGTACACCAAGGTGCCTTGCAGCCCCGAATTTTCGAAGCTTTGTATCTTTGCATTTCTTTGCATTGGATCCGAATCTTTGAAGTTTTGATCCATTTTGATCCTTTAACAATTTTCTTATTGTTCTTCCAGCGCCACACCGCAGTTTCTGGGCGCCTGAGCTCATCTTGGGGGTGGAAGGCAGGGAGCAGCTCTTTACGCTCCAGATTTGGATGCCTGTCATGACAAGCTCCCAACCAGTTGACGGTAGCTGATGGATGCTGATGGTAGTTGTCACTTCAGACAATTCTGCTAAATCTAGGGTTGTTTTGTGAAAGCAGCCTTTGACCGACAGCATCTCGGGCTTTTTGCAGCACTGGTAGCGACTGTAGAACAGCAGCGCCAACAACAACAACAACAACAACAACAACACCAGCAGCAACAACAACAACAGCAGCAGCAGCAGCAACAACAGAAACAGCAGCAGCAGCAGCAACAACAAGAAGGACAACAAGAAGAAGAAGAAGAAGAAGAAGAAGAAGAAGAACAAGAACAAAAACCGGAACAAGATCCGGAACAAGAACCAGAACAAGAACAAGAACCGGAACAAGAATAAGAACTAGAACCCAACAACAACAACAACAACAACAACAACTGCCATTAGCTTTCAGATCCAGAGTTCCAGTTTCATGCCTACGATGATTTCCTTCAAATGCGGTTTGTTAAATTATGTTAAATTGTTGTGCTTCTAGACTTGAGATTCTTGCCACTACTATGACCATGCTGTTATATTATTCCTCGGAATGATGATCGACTTTCCACAGTGTGGAGCATGTTCATCAATGCTTTGTGCGTCTTTTGTTGTACCGCACCATGTCATTACAAAACAACTTACTTTGTTGAGAAACCTGGCATTGAACCCAAACATGTTTCAACGTGCTGAAGGTCCTATCGAAGAAGCGACGTTTGATCCTTTCAAGACAGACTCGTGACCACATGTTCTACTTGTGCTTTCCAGTCATGAATGCAGTGAAAGGCAGATTTGAAGTTGGGGCACTGTCGCAAATTTTGAATTCTGATAAAAAAGATTTTGATGCCAGGTCTTTTTGTTCCTTCTACAGCTCCATTCCAGATGAAATATTGAATCGCGCTGGATCTGGTTCTTTTGAGCATTTTGGAAGTTTGAGTGAGATGAGTGAGGATCTTTCTGGGAAGATCCGAAAAAAAACTAAGATTGTACAGCTCGAGCGGAACCCGGCCGGAGGTATAGCTTTGGAGTGACCCTGCTCTTGATGCTCCTGGGCGAGGTCACGATGGCCGTTTTGTAAACAGTCAGCTTGTGGCACATCACATTTTTCAAAGTGTCGCATCGTTTGATGTCTCGTGAAGAGTTGGCAAAGTCACTTTTCCCAGTCACCCTTCAATAGTGTCGACATCGGCCAGGACTGTGCCGACATCCAAGTAGACGATGATGACGGCGTGTTGGGCACCCAAGATGAAACTAAGCAGCGATATGTGGCACACAGCTCCATGATTTTGGCTAAAAGCAAGTCTGTCAGAAGCATTTTCTTTGTGGAAGGACTTCAAAAAGAAAGAACATGCTTTCGATTGTCAAATGACTCAATTGAGCGTTTTCCGCTGAATTGTTTTAGATACTGGGTCACAGACAGTGTTTCTGCAACTGACCCATGATAGCCTGCTTAGATAGATCGAGAGGATAGGATAGAACTGGTTCCTTAGAGTCTGTAGAATGATGTGTTATGAGGTCAAATCTGTCTTGACACAAATGGACAACTGAAACATGTACGTACTGCAATTATAAATGAATTGGTTGACATGCAATGTCATCCTTCTTTGTTTCAAGAGCGAATGCCAGTGAACTTGCTCACCATGTGAACGGCCATGATGGCTCTAGGGAGGGTGTGGTAGGGCAAAGTGTGAGGTGAATCACACAAATTCGACGAATGAAGAGGGGATTAGATTATGTGTATGTTGATGATCCGGGCACGGCTCACCCCTCTCATTCTGATGTTGATGCAGCTTTGATGACCGCCTGTTCAATGGGCCGTCATGTAAACCGTATGAAAATGCCATGGGAATCCACGCCGTTGATGCGCCATGTTATAGGTGGTGACTCGATGCCATGGCTCCAGGGTATGAAGATCCAACGGTCATTGCCTGCAGTGAATGTCAACATCAAGCCAAAACCTGTGACAGTCACTGAAAAGAAAGCTGCTATCAGGGAGGACTGTGCGAAATTCGTCGGCCGCAAGAGGGACATCAGTAGGGACACAGTTCTTCTCAAATGGGTTGAAGTCCTCTTACTTCTGCCAGATCGCTCCCGTGTGGGGAAGCAACTTTTGAACATTGATGTGAATGAGAATGCAGGTGGAAGACATCTGCAAATAGTAGCTGATTCACTTCAGGGCAAAGCCACGAGAACTCTGTCGCTTCGAGTGTCCTCTTTGGTGCTGTATGTCAAGTGGCATAGGTTGCATGATCCAGATGGTGCCTATCTTCCTTTTGATGAAGATACAGTTTACAGTTACATGTGTGATCTTCGGGACGCTGCATGCTCCGCTTCGAGAGGAACGACATTTCTGAGTACTCTTGCATTCTGTAAAGATGTGCTGGGAATGGATGGAGCAAGTGATTGCATGACTTCAGCAAGGATATCGGGGGCGGCATTGTCAATGTTTCTAACAAAAAGGCCGCTGAAGCAAGCACCACCCCTTGAGGCCTATCTTTTGGGAGTGCTGGAGGTGGCCAGTCTGTTTGACAGCAACCTGTATGTCAGGTGCGTCGCAGGCTTTTGCCTGTGTTGCGCTTATGGGCGAATGAGAGTCTCCGACATGAATCGCATTGCAAGCTTGTGCATTCAAGGTGAATATGCGGAGCTGTCATTGCTTCGTGTGAAGACAGCCAGGAGCAAGGAAAAACAAACTACATTCCTGCCAAGTGTGATCCCATGCAGGGGTCTATTGGGCCTCGACTGGTTTTCTGCCTTTGTTGCCAACCGAAGGTTCATGGGCTTGGAAGAGTTCCCAGATCCGAGCAAAGGAGCTTATGCAGATCACTTCATCGTCCTGCCATCGGCTGGATCAGTTGACCTGGAGGTGCAATGCAAAGTCTCCACTTCGGAGGTGACCAACATGCTCAGGACTATCCTGAGCCGCGTCTGCAGTGTGGAGATGGTTCAGCGATACACAAGCCATAGCCTGAAGACGACTTTGCTTACATATCTGGGGATCATGGGATGCGATTACACTTTCACTGAGTTGTTAGGATATCATCTGACTCAGCACCGCAGTGCAATCAACTATCAGAGGCAGGCGTTGTCGGCTCCGCTGAGATACATGTGTGACATGCTTGCCAAGATCCGTGATGGTGAGTTTGTGCCACTTGCCCCCAGAGACCAAGTTTTCCCGGAACCATCGAATCGAAAGGACTTAGTGGAGCAGCTCCAGGAGGCTTTGGGTGTGACATTGCAAGGCTTGACCGAAGTCTTCTTGGGTCACTCAGTCTTTGAACTGGATACCGACAAGTGCAAGCCTGAAATTCGAAAACTTTGGCAGATGGTTGAGAAGGACTTACAGGGCAAGCATGAGCCTGAAGAGGAGCAGACCAAAGAGCCAAGTCCGCCTCGCTATGTGGCCCGTAGCGATCTCAGTTCCAGCGACGATGAAGACTGGTTGCGAGCTCACGACACAGATGAGGAGACTGATTCCTGCTCATCTTCAGCCGAAAGTGCATTTGCTGAAGTGGCTCGTGAGAATGGTGGACCCAAGCTGCCTTCGAAGTTTGCAGTCTCGGAGATCCTCTACAGACATGTGAGAACCAAAATGGTTCACATGGCCCATGCCGATCTATCGTCAAAGACGGCTTGTGGTCGGTTTGTGGGTGATACCTACTCCAGGTACTATGGTGATGTGGAACGGGCTTGGCCCCATTGCCAACAGTGCTTCGGCAATCTTTGATCCCTCGAGCGGTGCACCTTGGAAAAAGGAGTTGAGTGTTAGCAACCACTTTCGCTCTGAGCCATCAAGAATGATCTCCCAATGTTGATGAGGCCGTCTTATGTCAAGGACAAACAAGGGCCACTTAACGCTTCAGTTTCGGATTCAGCGTGTGGTGATTTGTCCTGTTAGGCCGTGCCCAATCGGCAGATGTTGCCAGCAACGATGCACGTTGCAGAGGAGACCGAATGTTGATGCGCTTGCACTCACTCCTTTGTATGTTGATGTCTATTCGGATGTCTAAATGTATATATACTTCAGTAATTTTTAATTTTATTTTAGTTCGATTTGCTGTCTTGTTTCGTCATGCTGCTTGTTACCTCGTGTTAGTTTTCCTTTTCTCACTGGAGTTGCTCGACACGATTTTTCATGTTCACTTCATGTTTGCCTTGAGATTCATGCTGATTGATTTTGATTTCACACATCCACGATCCATGCATGTGCTGACCCACCATCGAACTGCTTGAACTTTCAACCACGCAGTTGGCCCAGCTTCTACCCATAGGTGTGAACGATGCTGGACTCATGCGCAGATTTCTTGGACCGAGCTGTGAAGCTTGGTGTGGAAGATGATGAGATCAACAATCTGAAGGCTTTGGGGTATGACACCTTTGGGAAGTTGGCCTTCTCTGTCAACTTCACTCCTGGTCAGGCGAATGAGACGCCCCTCCTTCAGCTGGCTGCTGAAATCACAGGTGTCAATCCAGCACCTGCAAGTCGCTTGCCGGTGGTGAGACGTTTGTTCTTCGAGAGCTACACACTGGCTGCAGCCGATATGCAGATGAGACTGGAGAGGAAGGATGACTCGGCCCCAAGGAAGCTGGCCAATGCAGAGAGGTCAGCACGCTTCAAAGACCAAGTGAGGCGCCTAGCCGGGATTGATATATCCGGCGAACTGGAGCCATCGAATGCACTGATTGACCTTGTGTATCACATGACGGAGGAAGACCAACTTCGATATGTGCGTTGGGAAGAATGCACGAAACGTGATCAGGAGTTGATGGGCATCAAGAGCGACCCAGTCTGGAAACCAGACTCTTCAGGCTTGATCAGGGAAACCAAAGTCAATGAGATCCTGCAAGCTGAGACCGACACCGACCTGAAGCTTCGTCTAGCCCTTCAGAGGCGTTCCTTGGCCTTTGACCAGGCCAGGCTGTGTGATTACAACACATTCGAACGCTGGACACAGATCATGATGGAGGCCTACACGTCGAAGCCCCCGGAAGGGTATCTCAAAGTTACAGTGGAGCAATTGCACCGTGCTGATTTGAAGTTGTTCAAGCTGATGATGCAGGATACTCGCTCTGGAATCAAACCCTTAGGCGGAAGCAAGCCCGTTGAGGATGCGCTCAAACGTGCAATGGAAGCTGCCGATGTGAGGTTGTGCCTGCAGCCCTTGCCAGGCACCAAGCGCAAAGCTGAGCCGCATGATGATGAGCCCAAGAAGTCAAAAGGCAGCGGGAGTGAGCTAGCGGCTATGAAGAAAACCATCGAGAATTTGCAGGGACAGCTGAAGAATCTCCGAGGGTCTTCATCGAATGCGTCCCCAACCAAAGGCAAGAAAGGCAAAGGGAAAGGCCGTGGCAACATGATTCGGTTGCCCCCTCCTTTGTTGGGCATGGCTCCAACCACAGCACAGGGAGAGCCAATCTGCTATGATTACAATCTCCATGGATGTTCCAAGGCCAAACCGGGTGAGAGGTGCCAGAAAGGATGGCACCTTTGTATGCGTTGGGGGTGCCAGAAGGCTCACTCCCAAAAGGAACATGAAATGCAGTGACTTGATACCGCCACCCCGGAACCCGCTAAAGGGGTGAAGCGGAAATTTCAGGAGATGGATGGATGCCCAAGTACGAAGCTTGTCTGTGTGGAACTATGTGCTGGCTGTGCTAGGCTTTCAAAACATCTCAATGCAGCGGGATTTCAAGTTTTTGCTGTGGACCATTCGAAGAATCGTCATAAGCAACTTTTTGCTACAGTACAAATTGATCTCTCCAGGAATGACTGTGTAGATCAACTTCAATGCATGATTGGGCAATCGAACATTCTCTTTTACTTACATGCAGCTCCACCGTGTGGCACATGTTCTCGTGCCCGTGAACGTCGCATACCTTTTAGACTGCGAATGAGGGGCGTGCCAGACCCAAAACCACTGCGCTCGCTCAAGCACCCAGATGGTTTGCCAACATTGACAGGAGTTTCTCGTGAGCGAGTACGTCTGGCCAATGCAATTTATCGGAATGTTTGCAGGATTCTGGACCTGTACGGTGACCAATGCATTTTTACCGTGGAGAACCCTTCTCGCAGCCACATGTGGAACACATCCTGGTTTAGGAAGGCCATTAGGCGCCACAAGCTGTTTCCGATTTCATTTCAACAATGCATGCATGGGGGACTGCGTGATAAATGGACCACCTTCTATACCAACAACAGTGCTTTCAGTCGACTGGCAGTTGTGTGCGATAACACTCACACACATTTACCCTGGGGCGTTAAGGCCTCCGATGCTGGGTGGCAATTTACAACTGCAGATGAAGCGGAATACCCTGACTTGCTGTGTGAACGTGTTACCTCTGTTGTTAAAGAGCTTGCTATACAACAAAATGTGGTCTTTGTCGATGCTCCTTCTCATGTGAAATTCAACAATGTTTTGTCAAAACTTCGAGCCGCCGAAGCCGGACGACAGCCCCGAGGAAACTTGCTGCCGCAAATCATTCCAGAATTCCGTCAACAAATTTCTGTGATTTTTCCCGCGGATTTATCCGCCACTGCTCCCAGAATGCTGGCTCCACAGGAGCAGGAACGCCTTCACCTGCCGTTCAAATCTAAACTTTTGTCCGTTAAGAGGGGTAAGGCCAGCACAAAAGCTGAAGATGCCGATGGATTGCTTGCTGAAATTGGGATTTACAGGACCCCAGAAGAGTTCCAACAAACTGCAGTGGAGCTTCAACACCCTTTCGATGGTGATACTACAGTTCCGGATGACATCAAACGGGCAATCTTTTGGAATTTGACAACTGGTGTTGAGGCAGTGCAATCTGAAAGAGAAAACCTTTTTCAATACTACGAAGGGCTGGCCGATAGCTTGCAACATGAAGAGCAGGTGTTACACAATGCAATCGATAGTGACAGGGAAGCTCTGGTCAGTGACAAGAAGTTTCTGCTCTTCAAGAAGATGTGCGAAGATGCTGGTGTGGAAGATACTGGATTGCACGACCTCTTGATTAATGGTGTCAAACTCACTGGACAGGGTGATGAGACTGGGCAATTTGATCGAGACATCAAACCGCCTGCAATGAATGACATGGACTTGATGCGATCCTCCAAGTGGACTAGGAGGAAGATCCTTGGTCATCGTTTGGCCCAAGTTCCCGAGCACGTTCGTGACCAAGTCTGGCAAGGTGCTCTTGATGAGTCTGACAAGGGATGGTTGTCAGGCCCCTTCACTGAGGATGAACTCAAAATGAAATTGGGACCTATGTATGTGGTTTCAAGGCGCTTTGGCTTGGAACAGACTGACAAGGTTCGGCCTATAGACGACATGTCTGAGAGTCTGGTGAATGCAGCCTATGGAAGTTCTTACAAGCTTGATCTCCCAGGGATTGATGGCATTTCAACGGTTGCTCGAACTTGGCTGGAAGCGGTCAAAGCAGATAACTTGGTTAGGATGAAGCTGTCAGATGGTTCTGTTCTAAGCGGAAGGCTGCACGATTCGCTGGGTGAAGGCCATGCTTTGGACATCGTTGGACGCACTCTGGACTTGGATGCGGCGTACAAACAACTGCTTACAGCGAAGTCTTCACTTTGGTGTGCGGCCCTGGCTGTTGAAGATAATATGGGAAACCAACGTCTTTTTCTGTCAAATGTTATTCCATTTGGAGCTTCAGCCAGTGTCTATGCTTTCAATCGCCTTGCAAGAGCTATATACACGATAGGTGTTCGTTTGTTTGGCCTCATTTGGTGCAACTACTATGACGACTATCCGCAGCTTGACATTAACGCATCTGGTGCCAATGCTCAAGCCACTGCTGAGAGATTGTTTGCCTTGCTTGGGTGGCGAGTTTCCATGAAGGAGTCGAAGAGGCTACCAATGGCAAAGTGCTTTGATGCTCTGGGGGTCACTTTTGATTTCACGGAGTCCAAGACTGGGAGAGTGCAAGTGAGAAACAAACAAAGTAGGATTTTGCAAATATGCTCAGAAATAGATCGAATTCTCCATGATGGGAATTTGCCCATCTCCGTGGCCACCTCGCTCCGGGGCAAACTACAATTCGCAGAGACTCACACCTTTGGAAGGGCGTTGGCCTCCCATGTCCAAATGTTCAATCGTAGGGCTTCAGGACAACTCACAGATAGTAACGTTACTCAAGCCATCAAGCTGGAGCTTCAATGGATCAAGGAGTACATGCGAGAAGATGTCCCCAGGAAGTTGCTAAGTGGTATGTCCTCCAGGCGGCTTTGTATTTTCACTGATGCTTCGCTGGAAGGTGATAACAACCGAGCTGGTGTAGGTATGGTGGCTCTTTACATTCAAGATGATGTAGTTCAACACAAATTCTTTTTCTCTGATGTGGTGCCTGAATGGCTACTTCGGATCTGGCAATGTCATACTCCAAAAATCATTTCCACCTTGGAACTGGTAGCGGCTGGGGGGGGGATCTGCCTTTTGGAAGGCAGGTATGATCATATCCGTGTGATGCTCTTCATTGACAACGAGGCAGCGAGGGCTTCTTTGATTTCACTGAAGAGCAGCCTAGACGTTCACAGATGCCTCCTGCGCAATGTCAGCCTAGCGATTAGACGCAGCTGCTTGTACTTGTGGACTGCCCGGGTCCCTTCAGCTAGCAACCCTGCTGATGAGCCGTCGCGTGAGATAGCTGAGAAACTCCTCAAAGAAGGATTTCAACGGCTTAGTGTAAACTGGAATTTAGCCCAACTCCTGACGTCCGAGGATAAATGTCGATGCATGCAATGTTCACTATGTTATGTGGCTATGCTCTTTCCGTGCATGTCGAAGAGGGGTATAACCAATGCACTGAAATGTCGATGTTCTTTGGTCATTCAACCAAAGGTGCATATGTTGATGCTTGTCTTTGCGAGGAGACGCAACCAGGACCACCCCGTTTATTCAAAAAGGACTGTCCGCAGGCGCAGGACTTTCATGTTGACATCATGGATGAATGAAGGGATTGAAACAAGCTCACATTATGAGTATAAACCTGAATTGTACATGTATACTGCATACTTATAAGTATACTCACAAGTATATACATATGTGTAAATGTATGTAAATCTATATCAATATCATCAACATCTGATGGTTTACATATCTGCAGAACATGGAAATTGACACAGATCTGGCACTGCAAACTGGGCGAGCGGCATGGCTCAGGTGGATGATTCCTCGGAGGCGTCTGGTTCCAACCCGAAGCCCGTGGTGTATCCACTTCTTGACTGCAGATAGTGAATATATGATTTAAATGTATGGTATGACACAATATATGGTATGTATATGTATATTTAGGCATATATACATGTATATGTATATGTATATGTATATGTATATGTATATGTATATGTATATGTATATGTATATGTATATGTAGATGTAGATGTAGATGTAGATGTAGATGTAGATGTAGATGTATATGTATATGTATATATACATAAATAAATAAATATATATATATGTATATATATATAGATGTATATATGTATATATATATATATAAGAATTATACGCGCAAGGCGTGCTAGTTCCTGTCAATTGAATATTGCTCAAAGAAATTGTGCCAAACACTGGCTATATGCAGTGAGTTTGGGCTTAGGGATTTAGGGTTTATGGTTTAGGTTTTTTTTTTGGTTCTCGTGTCGGGTTTTAGGGTTTGTGATTTAGGGTTTAGAGTTTCTTGCCTCTCAACGTTTCGAAACAACCGGTTTGCGCACGGTTTTGAACATGATATGAGTATATATGAGAAACTTCTGGGCAGGTCTTGTGACTCCAGGCAATCAGGCATTTGCCATATATATATATATTTGCCATGTATATATATATATATGTATACATATACATCCAATAGTATAGGCCTCTATATATATAAATACATACATGCATAGTAGACCATATACTTTCCAAACAGTATCAAACATAGCAGGCATATAGAAATACATATAGTTACAGATGCAACACATACTTGTATTTTGTTTACACGTATTGTGTAAATAGATATGTATATATATATAATATACTTATATGCGTACCTGTATACATATACAAATACAGCTGTAATTCATGCTTCTTTGACCCCAAAGACAGTGGGTGGTGACAGTCGTGTGGTCTTTGAGTCCGCGTAGCTTCGCAGTTGGCAAAGTGACGAGCAACGCACCGCGGAGCTGATGCAGCACGTGAGTCGCGGGCGCCTTCCGCCCGAGGCTGGGGGGTGGGCGTTCGTTGTCGCAGTGTTCCAGGCGGTTTGGACTGCGGTGGTAAGTTTCCATGCTTCAATACGACGACTCTCTTTGACTTTTTTGTTTCTCCCATCAACCATGTCAATCTTGTTTTCTCGGAGATTGGAAAAAAAGTTGTTGAATGCCAGGCAACATTTCAAGTAGCATCATTTGATCAAAGGAAGGGAAATCGCTGAAGGAATTTCAGCAGCCAATTTACGAGTGTGATTTCATCACAATAGGCGAATCAAAGTGGCTTCAACTGCACGATGCTTGAACATGTCTTCAGGCCGTGGACTTATTGGACAAACTCTTGACTCTGACGTTGGAGCCTTAGAACTCTGCGTGACTGGATAGAGACAACCATTTGTTCTTCTTGTGTCTACATGCTTCGAATCGCCAGGCCCCGTGTGGTGTGGGTTAGATGGGACCGGTAGATCCCAACCACCATCTGAGTTGTTAGTAGAAGTACCCCTGGTGGCGAATTGGGATGCTTCGCTTCAGCGCACACAGGCAGTCGAATCGCAGTCGGCTTGCAGGTCCCGAAATCAGGTGCCAAAGCTGCTGCCTCCATGGGTTTTGGGCATCGGTTTCGTCCCGGGAAATTTTGAAGAGTAGATGCTGCATGGTAAAGCATAGTAAAGGATTGTTGAAGGATATTTCATATTTCCAGAACACTCCAGGTTTAGATGCTTGATGTCATGCAAGATATCGTTTTACTATCTTTTACTCGTTCCTACTATGCCCTTATAGTTCTAGGATGCTTGAGGGACGGATAGACGAATGATACAAAATGAAATTGTGGTGATCAGTGATCAGTGATAAGTGTGAAAACTCTTTTTTGTTCGCCACTGCGTTCCACTTCACTGGCTTGCAAGATTGGGACTGCATTGTAGTGTGTGATCACAACATTCAATGTATCTTACTTATTTTTTTTTGCAGTTTCAACTTTCAACTGAACAGCAACCTTGGATTTCTTCAGTGTCAACCATCAGCTTCAGATCCGTTGAGGCGGCATGCCTTCTTTCTCAACACGCTGCGGTGTCAGGAAAGGGGTGGGGACCTGGTGGGGAAGGCAAAGATGTCTTTTAGGAGACTTTGGACAAACCATTCTTTGAAAAGTCTCGATTCGAACGAAGCTGCTGCCTGTTCTGGCACAGGATTTGAGTGCCCATTTGCTGGACGAAGTATTTCGAAGCTCTGCAAGAACTTTGCCACCAAATCGAAGGGAACAGGTCCCTTTACTGGCACCGTGATCTTGGGAAGTTTGTACAGCGCGCATGTTTTGCGTTTCAAGTCTCGGAAGGTTTCCCCAGTGCTGCGTGCACAAGATCGAAATCGGATCGCTTTATCGCTTTACAGAAAGGGACTCCGTGAGTTGGGACACTGAGACAGCGAAAGCAGCATAGTCTGTGGTGCTTCAATGCCTGGGTTCCCCAAAAAGGGGACACGAATACAGTTGGCATCACAGGCAGAAGATTTTTCTGGCTATTGCATTGGTGTGTGCAGAGAAGGGGCCTCACTACATCACCCAGAGCACACTCGTCGGCATTTTGCATCACAAGCTCGAACAACGAGAAGCGTCTAATTTAGGAGACGTTGAGGCCATCAATTTGAGGAGCCATTTGCCCACACAGCCTTGCAAACATGAAAAGTACAATTCCATTAGGTACATTTAGCATCATTTAGCATAATTTTTAGGTATTTCTTTTTAGCAAAGTCCAACTGATTCACCTGTACTTCTTCTGAGGCTCAACGTTGAACGCCGTAGCTTGCCTAGCCATGGAATGCAGTGGAAGCGCTAGGCCAAGGAGACAACACCCCAGAAGTACCCAGGCCATCCTGGCTCTGTTTGGCACAGCTGCAGCAGTTCTTCTTGGTTCTTCTTAGTCGTAATGGTTCAAACCAATGCGTCATATAAAGAGACTGCCCAAATGCATCTGACTGCCAGCTGAGCATGTGATTATCGGCTGTCAGATGCACCATTTGTCGTTGCAGCAATGTTTTGTTCGGCACAAGGTTCGATCTTGTTGACCCTTTGGCTCCCACAACAAGATCTCCTTGCTGTTCATGCGCATGGCGTATGGAATCACTTCGAACCACTGAGCAAAGAGGTTCTTTCACGGGTACAGATCAATGCGGTCAATGAAACACTCAGTTGAGGATGTTGAGGAATTGAAATGCCTATCGTATTCAAAATAACCACTTGCAAAACAAGAAAAGGATAGGTGACCTTCAAAGTTGACACACATACACACAGACACAGACCTACACACACACCCACACACACACACACACACACACTTACTGTACTTCTTTGGTCATTGATTTGTGGGCGCGGATTTGGGCGGCGTGAAGAACCCGTGGAGTGTCACGGCAGAGTGCAGTTGATGATGGAGTGGCATGAGAACGAAGGGAAGGACGCAGACCTGGGATCGGGGCACTTAGGCAATTGGGCACTTGTAGCGAATCTACGAAGTACATATGCCATCTGAGATGATCAAATAGTTATCTAATGGATCGAGTGATTCTTTCAACGGCAACACATGAACAGTCCCGAGCATGATTCCATTCACAATTTCATTTGCAGATGAATGTATATCGATATAAAAATAGATACATGCATCACGTATATAGTGGGATGTGCATGTTTGTCTACTTGCGTGACTTGTCCATCATAGTTTGAGTCTCTGCATATACCATATATGATTATATGAATATTTTAGCATCCAAAAGTCTGTTCTTAGCTGTCAGGAGTGCAGAACGTGCAACGGATCTGCATTCGGGGTTGCTGCGACGCATCGGCGATGCAAGTCCACAGCTTCTCAAAGGTGCGGTAAGGAGAGGTAACAGCAGAGTGACGTCATTCATAAATCAAAATAGGATACAGCAGGTGTGATTGCAACTGCTTGATTTTAGGTTGTACAATGCAGTCTTGATTCTATTTGCATGTTTGGTTTATCATATCATGTTTTGTCCTGTAGATTTTCTACATTTTCTGAGCCTGATTCCTCGAAGTTCCTTGAAGCTCCTTGATCCGCGATCATAACTGCAATAACAACCCTTCAAACTCAAAGATGTTCGAAAACTGCAATTTGATGATGGGATGTCCACAGGCCCAATTCTTGGTCGTATCAGTTTTTTCATTTTGCTCCCAATTGCTCGGTTCGCAATGAGTTTTTGTGAGCAAAGACTGCCAGGTATTGCCGGCGCATTGAATTGCGCGAAGTTAAGCGACAAAGAACGAACCCAGCTTCTTCGAGGCTCGGAATAGCAGGTCAATGTAGACAAAGCATCAACCAGCATCCTGATGCTCAGCATGATTGCAAATGGTTTTCCCAGGACTATGAAAAAGATGCTTTAATTCATTTTGGGATGTCCAGTATCCAATTGACAATTCCCTGCAACACTCAGCCCCAAGCAGGACTTTCTTTTTCTAAATGATGCATACATATGAGGCACTACAGGGTAGTGACTGTAGCAATGCGCACATTGTTGGGGCAGCTTTTGCTGAGATGTTTGCAGCTTCCTGCGGTTCAGATCGCTGATCATATGCACAAAAGACAATCAGTAAACTATCCATAAAAGCAGTTTTTGTTTAATTTTCGTTGGATCCAAACTGAAGAGTTGTCACCATGCACTCAACCGCCATCATCACCATCTTCGATTGGGCTTTGGGTTTGGCCCCAATCGATGCCTCAAGGTCTGGCAGATGCCGCACTATGGAGTCACTGCCTGGAGCATTTGGAGGGGATCAGGAGCTCAGTGGCGCAGCATGTCGAAGCTTCTCAGCTCTTTCAGATACTTTCGGTGCGTCATTCAGAAAATTCATGAAATTTATGACATATATACTATATATTACTTGGTCACCTGCTCAGGGCAGATCGAAATGACCCCATGAGGAATCTGATTCTTACTAAAGATAACGTTTTGGCTACCCCTGCTTATCGACGTCCGGGCCGTCCCAGAAACAATTGGGCGTTTTTAGCTCTTAAATCTGCTTGGGATAGTTTCGGCCGGGATACAGCAGAATTCAAAGCAAGCAATGACCAAATCAATTTTCTCTACAACCAAGCAATTCAACGGACTGGAGTCTTCTTTTAAGGCCTTGCTGCCTTTCGTTTCTAATTCGTTGTTAACTCGATCTCTGTTTCACTACTTTTGCGACGGCAGATTTGATATTGTTTGGCTTGAGATTTACATGTCTCCTCCATCTGTTCACGCGTGCCGACGACACAGACAGTGTTGATGGCATTAGAAGAAGAAGAAGAAGAAGAAGAAAAAGAAGAAGAAGAAGAAGACACTATATATTACTATATATTATATATCATTTTTCAAGAAGTTATTCAGGTATGGACAGAATCGTTCTACACAGGTTTGTTTCTTGGATTGAAGCATTTCCGTGGCTCTGGAGATCAGATGCAAAACACTGACCAATCATTGATCTGGAATGTTCTGCATGCAAAGGATATGCAGTATACAAAAATCATCTTTCATGCCAAGAACCAAATTCTTGTGAAAGATTGTTTGAAGGTTCCCGAATTTGATTAGCACCAAAAGCTGCCAAAGCTTCTCTCGACGTTGAGTTAGCATGTGAATTCTCAACCGCAGGAGGACCAGGCTGCAGTGCAATGTGGTCCATTTAAACGCGGCCACAGATGCTGCCAGACTGGCGCGCCCGTGGCCCGCACTCATGAAGCTGTTGGAAGCTGCGAAGACATGGCCGGGGGGTGCCGGGTGGTCCCAGGGTGCCAGTTCTCAAGACAGACGTTTGCGAAGTGAAGGTGCACCATGGTTATTTGATGTTATTTGGATTCAGCAGAGTTGTGACCACTTTCAGCTTTGTCAGGGGCTTGCAGCTGAACGCTATCAGCACCTTGTTTCAACCCTTGTCCGGCTCGGGGAGGGAATGGGTTCGCAGATTCGCCGTGCCATGATTTCCTTGCATGGAAGCATGACGGGTGGAGTATATTTCCATTGTGTTTGAAAATTGGGCCAGATTGGTTCTGGGTTTAGATTTTCCATTTTTTTCACCTCTGGTCTACGTGCGTGAGTGTATCACAGACTTACTCAAGTGATGTGACATGTACATACATATATCATATGTCTCTCTCGATTTAAATATAACCTTTACGTACATATACGCACGTGCCAGAGCGAAGGGTTCTTCGTTGAAACATTTGCACATTTTACGTCGTCATATTGTGCATTTTCACAGTTGGCATTTGCACATCTTGCACCTGCGTATCTTATATCTTGACGTTTCGCATCTGTCTGCACATCCTCCATAATGCAGTAGCCTATGTGGACGGATTGGTATTGGGTTTCAGTTGCCAGACCCTGACCTTGTGACACTCTGGTTGGCAAAATGTTCTTGTATGTTCTCTTCCAAGATGAAACTGCTGCGAAGGGGGGAGTGCTTTGGAAGGCGAGACCGCAGAATTGGGGTTTTACTTTCCATTCCATCTAATAAATTTGCCAATCTGATTGGTGGTGTTCGTGTCTTTCGTTCTTCACATTGCTGGCAATGCACACTCACCAATCAGCAATCTGTGCTCATATGGGCACCCCCTGGTGGACTCGGAAACACTTCAGTAGTGATGTTTTGTTGTGTTCACAAGGCAGGTAAAAAGTTTTCAAACATGCTTCCTGTATGGTGGGGAGCTCAGAGCGTCGACTTCCAGTTTCCTCCAAGGTTTCAACACAGTCGCAGGAAATTGCAAAGAAATTGGCGAATGGGGTCACGCCTTACACGTTTTGGACGAGTTGGCTTCTCGGCAATTTTTGTACTCGAAATGATTGGATAAAGTCAAAGAATGGCCTAAACTCATTGACAGCGTGTTTGCGCTTCCTCTTGATATCGTGCTGTGGTGGATATCCTAGCCACCTTCTTTCATGGGAGGCTAGCCGCTAGCCTTGCTGAATTTACCAAAATAGCAGATACCCGGGGATGTTTCCAGCAAGCTGTTGAGGCTACCGATGATCTGAAGGGAGATCCAACGAGTCACAATGTCGCCCTGGACTTGTATGAAAAGCTTGGAAGGTGCCTCGGACTTCCACAATCAGCAAAGATCAGCAAAGTTCGGATTCAGATTCAGAACACTTGATGAAACTCACAAACCCGAAGGCATATTGACTGCAACAACCTTGAAAGACGCTTGTCTAGGCAACCATGTTCAACTGGCGGTCCTTTGGGGATGCTCTTGTTGGACACACCTGTGGGACACCTTTGCAGAGCAACTCTGGTACGACATGTAGGACCATTGGAAAACTCTTTCACAAGCCATTCCTGGGGGACACTCTTGGGAGACGTCGTTGTCAAAGACCACTTGAGCTCGGTCTTTATAAGTTTTGTAGAAGGCATTTTATCTTGGAAGGCCTTACTTAATAGGAGACGATTCAATCTCTCAGACACCTTTTTAGGACATCGTGTGGGGGGTGCTTTACGGCACTCTTGATAAAGCGGGGGATCGTTCTTGCGTGAACACTCTCCACACACAATGTGAGCTGGCCTCAAATCGGCTGAAATCAGCTTGGCTGAGCTGAGCTGGGCGAAAGTTTCGCACTTTTTTTCTCAGAAATAACCTGAATCTGCTTCGGAGCAAAGTTTGTCCAATTTTTCCCAGAGGGCGAGAGGGATGATAGTTTTCGACGGTTGTAAGCGGTTGCGGAGGGAATTTGTGCTACAAGTCTCCCAAGTTAAGCTGAATCCGTTTGCTTGCCACTGCACTTTCTATCCTTATCCCAAGGTTTTACTCTATCCTTACTCTATCGGTACTCTATCTTTTTTTCATGGAACGATGCGGTTTCTTTCGGTTCCAAGGTGGCGTATGGTGTTGAACACCTTTGACGAGAACCAAGCCGACATCGCCAGCTACAGCATCCTGATGCGTGCGAGTGCGAGCTGCCTGGCGATAGTCTCGCGAATTTTAAGAATGCGAAGGAGGATTAATTTTATAACAATTTAAGAATGATTTTTTGGTGCAAATTATTTGAAGAATATAGAATTCTATCGCGACCATTTTGTGAATCACATCTGCTGAGAGGAGGATATGAAATACGCATTCCAGCCTACGGTGAAAACTGTCCATGCGTTTTTGCTGTGTCACATTTTCATTGATAAACTCAGCGCTTTTACTTGTTGCTCATGGTGCTAGCTATGCTGGCCATGCTTGCCATGCTATAGAAATTTGGAGCAATGTTGAGGTCCTGAAGGTGGCCGTTGGCGCCTGGCTCCGTTGCTGGAACTTTGCCTGCGCCGATCAAGAATCCAAAGTGTCCCTGTACTTTCAACAAGAAATTGTTCCATGAAAGTACAAAAGGAACATGAAAGGGTTTCATTTATGAACTTCCTTGATCATGCTCAACCGATGAAATTCCTTTCGATCAGATTCAAAAAGCTGAAAGTGTTCAGTTCCTTTGATCATGCTTACATTGGCATGCTGTCACTTCAGGACAAGATTTCGAAGGCAAACTTGCGCTTGGACATCACTTCTATGAACACGGCAGTGTCCTGCAGTCCCGGTTGGGAAGTCGCAGTGGATTTGTTGATCAACATGAGTGGCTCGGAATGTTAAACACTGAAAAAACTGCAGTGCAGAAGGGGCTGGGAAGCAAGGAAACAGCAACAAAAACCGCACATGGCATGATGCCTTCTTGAAACATGTTTGCCACCACAAGCAAATAATATGCCAGAGTCTATTCAAAGCCTCAGACAGACCGCAACAAACATTGCAGCAGTATGTGACTCTTGGTGACATTTGTAGAGCGCAAGACTTGTGAAACACATGTTTTTTTCTTGCAACTATAAGATATAGATTAATACAGACAGAGTTATGTAGAGATGTACAGAGTGACGCTCTCTTCAGCATTTTTTCGGTACATCATTTTGAATCCTCAGAGTCCTCACGACAGGAAGCAGTGCATGTCAGACTTTGAGATCGAAGCCTGAGGTTCCAGAAGCATGCCACAGGACTGGGAATTCGGACGTGAATCTGAGCTTGGAAATATTTAGAGACATAAGATTATAATATAAGTAGATTAGTAGATGATTCTACTACTTGTTTGATGCTAAGCAGTCAATTATGTAGCAATATGGGTATACTGTACATGCTTTCGCGTGCTTGCTTGTGCATATCCAAGTGTACGTCCTTTCTCAATTGTTGGATCTGTCTACCTATCTATCTATCTATCACTCACTCACTCAGCCAGCCAGCCAGCCAGCCAGTCAGTCAATCAGTCAATCAACCAATCAATCAATCAATCAACCAATCAATCAATCAATCAATCAATCAATCAATCAATCAATCAATCTCTTTGTGTATGATGGTCGTTTCATTGATCTTATAGGCAGCGCGCGGCTTGAACTGTACAGGTGAAAGTTTCTGTCATCAGGGGAATATCACGTGAATTATTTTGTTTCGTAGATTCAATGCCCTTTCGCGTTCACGGGTCAATTCTCTGCTGAATTTGACATTTGATGGTCATACTATGAAGCTAGTGCGAAGAAACTATAGAAGGTCGGCAACGAAGTCTGCCCAACATTTGCACTCCTTGGCTTTTACAGATCCTCGTACTTGGCACGAGATATGATTGACATGGCTTTGTGGTCTATGCACCTGCTATGCTATGCTATGCTATGCTATGCTATGCTATGCTATGCTATGCTATGCTATGCCGTGTGAGGACATTGTCACAGTCAATGCAGCCATCAGTGCATGTGAAAAGGTCAGCCTGGCTCTTTTTGTTGGGACAAAGACTTCCTGCACAAGCCAAGGGATCCCATCCCAGTAGCATTGCTTTGACAACTCGCAGAAACTCGTTTAGAAGAAAAACACTCAGATTTTGAAGACTTGTAGTTCTTGTCCCTCTTGAATTTCACGACCCTTTCAGTTTCTTGTTTTCCAGAAGGGGTTTACGTATGTTTGCATGTTCATAGTTTTGGATGAGAACATTTAGCTAATTTTAGCATTCTATTAAAAAACTTATGGCTCCAGCCTAGTGGCCTTTGGCACTTGAAGCACCCTTCCTCCATGCCAGTCGCTGAAGTGGCTTGATGCATCTTCGTTATTGATGTATGCAGGTGCGCCATGCTCCCAACCAGGGTAAATGAGGTACTGTAATTGCAAGCCACTGCACTTGTTTTACGTTTCAAAAATCCTCAGAACATATATTCTTGTGTTTTTTTGTTTTCCAAAGATTTTTGCGAAACTGGAGTACTATATCAAACATGAAGGGGTTTTGTCAGCAATAAATTTGCCGAACAGGTAGGAGTAGGCATAGGGTCGTCTTGGAATTCCTTTTGCATCGGCATAGTTCCCCTGGTTGCTATCCTGCCAAAGACTCAGGTTGCTCTCAGTTGCAGGTGTCGGAATGGAGCTACTTGGCGACCGTTGAGGATTAATGATTAATGGACTGTCTTGATTTGACTGTCCATTTGCTTGGCGACCGTTTGATTTGAAGATCAAATGCCAGTAGCAAGAACTACAAACGAGCTCGGATTTTGAGAGTCAACGTACTGTCAAAATCAAGTAAGAGGAAGTAGCCAAGATGAGTCCGCGTTTTTTGCCGACGGGGCAGCTCTTCAAATTCTATGGTTCTGTCAAATGATTGGCCTTGCTGTGTCCGTGCAGTTGTTCGCGCTAAATTCTCAGCTTGCTTTCAATGTGTATAAGTCCAAGATTAGCCAACTGCTGTGTGAATTTTGTATGTAAAGCTTGGACGTAGATCTCAAGGGCTCAAAGCGTTGGAACACTTTCTGCAATGCCAGGCTCGAGAGGCACAGGTTTTGAGGTTCTCCCATTTGTTCTGTAGCGTTTGCCACTTTTCAATTGCTCTGAGGTTTGAACACCTGCGCAACTTGGCAAGGAGCAAATGTGTTACGAAATGAACTCAGGGGCGACCCCCAAACCTTTGCATGCAAATCTTTCTCATGCAATCTTTATCGGGGACACATGGAAGCACGAATGGAATCACATGGTCTCCTGCGCCTGAAGCTGCAGCAAGCGCAACTTTACCGCTCCGATGATCCGCTGATCCGATGGCCAGATGGCAGAGAAGCTGAGGGGATGCAACACCGATGAGGTGATGACCAGGTTACGATGTGGCGATGAGGTGATGACGAAGTGGTTTGGTGATGAGTCGAGTAAATGGTGCGATAGAATCTGGTTCCATGTGTGGTAGACTTCAGGGATGACATGTGACAACCACCCCCGAGCTAAGGCCTGATTGCCTTCTGCCCATCTCCAAAATTAGTGTGGGTTGTGACTCTCCGTCAAAGAAAAGACACTCAACACTGCTGTGTTTTTGTTGGTTCCTGCAGATGTGTTTCTTTCGGTGCTTGCTAGCTTGGCGTAGGGGGTGATGAGTGAGGCTCACGTGCATGGACAATTTTTGGGGCACTTCTCCTTTTAAGGCAACAGCTTTTGAAGCAGAACGAAAGTTGGAACAGATTTTGACCAGACAAGGAAGCTCCAAGCACACCACTTTTAACCAGTCGAAGAATCGCAGCTCACTTGGAGATGACTTGAGCCAAAATAGTGAGTCTGGGTGACCCCAGCTGACTTTGCATGATGTCCTAAAGAGACATGGGGGACGCACAATATTGAGAGGCTATGCCTGCTTGAGATAGCAGTATGTATACACCTCGACCAAAAGGTTGACCCGAATACAATTTTGAAAGGCTAGAGAAGGAACTTTTGCGGTGGTGCTCGGACTGCAGTTCAGCCGCATTGCTGCTTTTTGCTTAGGCAAGTTCTTTGTTCAAATCAAAGCAGTGGATGGCAGCATTGGACATCGGTGATACAAGAGCAAGAGGAACGCGAGGCAAAGGTTGTGGGTGCACAGTGGAGCGTGTCCTAACTGTGGGTATATGTGTACAGCGCATGGGGGGCTACCAAAACGGTCGGTACACACTGATAACATACTCTACCATTCAAAACCAGGTGGTATTGCCTTATTTGGGTTGTTTTTTGTTGCTGTTGTGGTTGTTTTATCTTGTTTTCTTGTTTTGTACCTGCCTTGTTGGTGGAATCTCATCGCTTTTAGCGTAAATGTTTCACCAGTTTTCTTGGTGGAATTGAAACACCAGCAAGTGGAGTTGCATGTGCCCAATGATTTGAGTGCGCGTTTCCATTGGCCCGCCGATGGCCAGAAATCTTGGCATTTGCCTCTTCCAATTCCTGGAGCTCTGCCCTTGCAACGACCATTACCGATGAAGTTGGCTGGAGCGGGCAGCGGGATGTACAGTAGGTGATCACCAACTTTTGCTTGTTGTGGTGTGAACGCGTGGTTTGCACGGGTCATTTCTCTGCATCATTGCTGAACAGTGGACATTTATGGACATTTTCACTTCAGCTGTTTTTGTGCACTCTTGAATGGCAATGGTTCAGGGGTGGGGGCATTGTCAATCCATACCCTATCCATCGATTCTTTTTGAATGCTAAAAGCAGCAATGGCTATGGACAATATGATCCGGTGGACCATTGCGGAGCGATGAGCTCCAGAGCCCCATGATTCAACACCGAAAGCGACAACTTTCTATGCTAAAAACTGTTGGGTTCCTGGACTGTTGACGCTGGTTCCACATGGCGCAGGAGTGCAGTCGTCAGCGCCTGTAAAAAGACAGCCAAATGGGAGATGGCCTTGGCTTCCCTCAAAAGGCCTGGTGAGACGGCAGATGTTCTGAACATCCATTGAATATTGTAAGCCATTGTAAGCCATTGTTTATTGGTAATGCAAATTGCAGTTTCTGATGTTGAGCTCTTGATGTCTCAGGCTCTTTCCTGATCCCTTTCCCCAATGTGTCCACTGCAACCTCTTGAAGCAGTCTTATTCGGCCCAGGATGTGTCAGACCACGGTGCGAGGATCGCTAGTTGTGTGCAATGCAGCGATCAGTGCATGCGAATGTGGGCACCGATGGCAGCTTGCACTCAGGCAAGGCTTCGCAATCAGAGGTTTATGCCTAAGGGCCCCAGGGCTCAGGTAATGCTGTTTGGATATCTGGTTGATGCGATTGCATCTACAAGTGCTCAACTTATAGGTTGTGGATGGTCAGAGTGAGTCTGTTTGTTATATACATGGCCATGCTACACTATTGAAAAAACTTGAATTTCTAGTACGAAATGGCCTTACATGTCTTCGTTGAAGAAAAACAATTTGTCCTGTCAAGCTCCATGAGCCCACGGGGTGCCGCAGTCAAACACCCATAAAATGGGCCTTTGGCAATGACTGTACCCAGACAAAGTGTCTAAGGCCATTCTACAGGTCTTCGGCCTTGCATAAGATTCTGTAGCCCGTCGATGTTGTTCCAATCTGTTGGCAACCCTTGCCGATCTTGCACATGCAATTTTTATCTTCGTAGGTGAAAACCTTGTCATCTGATATTTGTTCATCTAAGTGACTTGAGATTTCGCTCCTTTTTCACAATTTTCCTTTGTAGGTGCAGTATCATTGAGATTGTGTAGCTGGGACAGGATCGATATCCAATTCCTTCTTAGAAGTTTGCGATGCAAAAAGACAGCATTTTCTGTTGTGTCTTTGATCGTCATTTGTTGTCATCACTAGTATGATTTTGACAGCCTTCGATAGCCCCCACTCTGACCGGACAAAAACTGGGACTTGTCCACTGAGCGCATAAAAGTGCCAACATGTTGCTGGTGTGCCAAATGAATGGCAAACACTTTGAACATTTTCCTCTCAAAATACAAAGAGGTTCCTGAGATCAATCCGTTTCCATGCAACATAGCGGCCGTCCTGAGTTAATGAGCAAATAGGCAGCCAGAAAGTCTGCAACAAGTCTTCCCTCACATAACACCCTCCTTCCATGATGCAGCCTGGATACTTTTCGGAATGTGAAACATGCAAACATCCTGACCCGCGGGAAGTATACAAAGAAGAAGTTCTCTCCAGATAGAAGGATATGTTTGTCGCATTTCTAGAACATGAATCTTGTTCATAAGATATCCAAACTCAAATTCATGATTTTGATTTCTTTCATTGTGTCAGAGAAGGATGGCCAAATGTCCACCTTTTGTTTGTTCTTTCCTGCTTTAATTTTTTTTCAAAGGCACACTCTTCACTGGCCTAACTTCTGGAAAGCATCCCCTATATCACGCAAATTTCGGGGCAAACATTTTTTAGGGAGGGAATCCTTCAATTTCAGGAAGGCATAAGACCACACAAACGGAGAGGTCAACCATTTTCAACCTTTACTTCGAGGCGGTTTGCCATGATTGTCTTCAGTTGCTCCAATCAAATCATACATGTCTGGTTCGAACAAACCTCAATCTCAAATGGATCAGTTTGGATTCCCAAACAGCACCTTTTTTTTGGAGGCCGTGGTATCCTGCGACATTCTGTGGTAGTTGGTAATAGTTGGTGGTAGTGCTTCCCAGTTCCTTCCCAGTTCTGCCTCCCGTTGAGATTTCTGGAGGCTGACGTCCTTTCGTCGGCAGCTGCAGCTGGATCTGATCTCCTGGAACTCCGTGTGCAGCGCAGCCGAGAAATGTTCCAAGTGGCGGAAGGCCTCCTCCTCGGAGAGCTGAGACTTTCTCAAAACGAACACACGACATCTTTAAGCATATTAGAATGTATATATATATATATACATACATATATGTATGCATAAACTCATAGTATTTGTATAAAGGTCAAGTCCATAAATGGGAAACACAGAGATCATTGGCTAAAATTAACATGTTATATGTTAATATGGATATTGATAACTTCCCCCAATAGCGAAGTTTGGCTCTGGGGTGTTCAACCCAGATAGTTTCTGGTGCCATGTGGTGCGGCTGCAAAAAAGTCGGGTTCTGGGAGTCAAGGTTCCAGAGAGTTTGAAGTCTTCAGGTGCGAGTTGGAGTGCAGGTTGCGAAGGGTTCTGGTTCTTTCTGTGCATGTGAAAATAGTTGTGGTCTTCGGTTCCAAAATCTTCCTGGTGTGACTGGAGGTTGGGGTTCTGGAAGGTTCCGTGCACAGCGCCGCTGCAAGGTCTGGTTCCGGGGCTTCCCGGGTGTCTCAAGCTGTGCTGCAGAGTTCAGGAAGGGTAGCGCAGGGTACCTGGAGATTTCCCTTATTTATTTCCAGGCCACTGGCTGCATATTGGAGTCGTCCATGGTCAAAGGCCGATGATTGGAGACGTACTCGTGCATGTGACAAGTGTGCTGTAGCCATCGCTTGCCAAAAAATTGCTAGGCTGATAGTACAGACATTTACAACAGTGCTTGGACAATGCTTTGTTGATATGGCACGTTTTTGTATTGTGGCTGCGGCTCCTTTAAAAGGAGTCATCAGTAACAGTCTACAAACATCTACAAACATCTACAAACATCTACAGACAGAAATATTTTATTGCATGGTCACCTGCATGGTCTGCAAGGTTCAAAAATTGCTTTCTGTAATAGAATAGACCATTAACGGGTTCAAATTCTGGGGGCCTGGTGACTGCACCTCTGTGGCTTCGTAGGTTTTCGCACTGATTTGTCAGCTCCGCTCCGCCGCACTGTGTCCTGATGCCTTCTCCTTTAGCGCGGCCTTTTTTGCTGCCAAGCCTTGGGAAGTGGCGTTGCAGCTACAGGGTGCTATGCGCTTTTCAGCTTTACAACTTGAAACTTGGCTGGTCACGTTGCTTGGAGTAAGCGAAACAGGGCCTTGTGCTGGGTGAAGTTATGTGAAGTTTCTTTCAGCCAATGTCGGCCTGCACCAGGTTTTTACAGATTCCTCGTTTCTGCTTCAAGGAATCTGGATTGTTTTTTCCCACTGACCCATGGCGAAGTAAGGATGTCATCATGCAGGGAACCCTGCTTGAAACTTTGGTAGCGCATCGTGGTGGAAAGGTGGAGGACCTCGAACCTCGAACAACGGCAGACCTCAAACCACTTTCCAAAATGATGCGAATGCGCAGGCTTTCTCAATCGCCTTCGCTCTAAAAGTATAAACGCAAACATGTAGACATGTATGTGAACATGTCCAAGCACAAAACAGAGCATTTTTCACCACGGGGCAGCCACGTCGCAGGACTGTTGGGACAGCCTCTCCGCCTTGGCGATTTCTTTGTGTCGAATGATGCGGGGAAAATGTGTCGTTGCTGTGTCGTTGCTGCTTGCTGTGTGCAGGGTCAACAGTGGAAGGGAGTCCCGGTAGCTCGTGTAGCACGCACCCACCGCCCACGCGTTTCCTGCTTGGCTGCATGACAGGTAGCTGAAGCAGTAAAACTTTGGGCTCTTTGCCGCTGGCAGCAACAATGCTTTTGGCATCAAAGAATTGCAGAAAGAGTACATCGCAGTACTTCGTCCCGGTTGAGTCTTCTTCCACATTGGCAACGAGGGAAGAAGGGCTTCACGGACTTGTATGCACTACGGTGAGCTAGCAGCTAGCAATACACTGAGAGACTGGGAGTGATGCCGCTGGAGAGGAGTACAAGTGCATGAAGGAACTGTGTCTTTGAGGCTGGGAGTACTGATTGAGCTCTTTCACGCACTGAGCTAAATGCAATGGTAGAAACGTACAATCTATTTTCAATATGGATGCTATTTCATTGTCCAAGGCTGTTTGTCAATGTTTCTTTGCCAGCCCTGTTTGCGCCTTCTCCCAGGGCGTTTGAGGGAACAAAAAAGGCTCCATTCTCCATAAATTTTCGCCCAAGCTGTACGGAGAATTCTGCTCCCTGACGTGGAGCCGGCGGACTGACGGGCTTTCCTGAGAGCTCAGCCGAAGATGTAATCGAACATGAGCTCCCGAGCTCACAGCACCTCCTGTGAGCTCGTCAGTTCATGCGATTGCATCTTCGGCCGAGCTGTCAGTTTGATTGCTTCATGACGCGAATCTGTTGTCCTCCCTCATGTTCTGGAACATGTGAAGCCTTGAATGGACACTGTTGTCAGCCGATGATTGAGATTTGTTGAGCATATCCACTTCCATCAACTTCCTTGCAGCTTGGAACGCCGCAGTCCCTGCGTGTATGCTACTTCACACTAGTTTCTGCGTGCTGGATCTGATTTTGCGACATTCCAAGAGCTTGAGGGCGACTGAGACGGAAGATGGGAAACTGCAAAGGTGCAATGCAGCAAAGACCTGCACTGTCATAAAGTATCACAAGGCCGTGCCATATGCAAGTCAGTGGTGGAACGCAGAAAATTGGATGACCACTGACCACCTTAACCTGCGCCTATTCCACATTTTGTATTGGTTCATCAGAGATCAGCAGCGTTGGAGCCGCCCTTCAACCAACTTGCGCGGGAAAGGGGCCAAAGTGTTCACAAAGGTGCATTTACACATTCTTAGAACCACTTTGAAAGACTGTGCTTTGTTTTCTCCCGCACGGAATGAGCTCAAGTAGTTTGATTTGCCAATGTGTACATTGTTGATGGAAAGACATGTGACATTTTGATGATTTGCGTGCAAAGGCCAGCAGCAATCAAGAGTTTGGGTGTATAAAATGTCCAACTGTCAAGGGTCATTACGAACATGCGACCGGCTGGCTGCTTGTGTTATCTTTAGTTATTGGTGCACTCCAATGCATGCGGCGCTGTTGAGGCTGTAGATGTTGTTCCCTGAAACTTGAAGATCTCCCAGCCGATGCAAGATCCATCCAGATCCATCCAGATCCATCCAGATCCATCCAGATCCATCCAGATCCATCCAGATCCATCCAGATCCATCCAGATCCTGCATGTTTTTCCCGAGAGCGCCTGCGAAGGGTTCTTTGTAAAAAAGCAGCCGTATATAAACATCTGCGCATCAACATCTTCACATCATCACATCTGCGCATCAACATCTTCAACATCACATCTGCGCATCAACATCTTCACATCATCACATCTGCACATCAACATCTTCACATCATCACATCTGCACGTCAACATCTTCACATCATCACACCTGCGCATCAACATCTGCGCCTCATCACATCTGCAGATCTAGATCTTCACATTTTGCACATCTGCAGATCTAGATCTTCACACCCTCACATCTGCAGATCTAGATCTTCGCATCCTCACATCTGCAGATCTAGATCTTCACACCCTCACATCTGCAGATCTAGATCTTCACACCTTCACATCTGCAGATCTAGATCTTCACACCTTCACATCTGCAGATCTCTCCCTCTCTCTCTCCCTCTCTCTCTCTCTCTCTCTGTCTCTGTCTCTGTCTCTGTCTCTGTCTCTGTCTCTGTCTCTGTCTCTGTCTCTGTCTCTGTCTCTGTCTCTGTCTCTGTCTCTCTCTCTCTCTCTCTCTCTCTCTCTGTCTCGCTCTTCTTTTCTCTTCTCTCTAAGGCCGGGGCGGTGCCGCCGGACCGCCGCGAAACGTGACATGTACGCCGTTTCGTGCTTCTCGGACGTCCAAAACCTAGGTAAAATTGCGATTTGCGGCGTCCCGGTTGAACCGTGTCGCGTTTTCTCGACATTGAGCGTCAAAAACGGAGGAAAAATTGCAAGTTTGTTGCGTCGCGAAGCGTCGTTTGTGAACTGTTTCGCGTTTTTTCGACATTGAACGTCAAAAACTGGGGAAAAATTGCGATTTTTTGCGTCGCGAAGCGTCGTTTGTGAACCGTTTCGCATTTTCTCCACATTGAACATCGCAAGTTTCGACATTGAACGTCAAAAATTGAAGTAAAGTTGCGATTTTGAATTCTCACTCGTGACCGTTTCGCGTTTTCGCGACATTGAACGTCAAAAACTGGAGAAAAATTGCGATTTTGCATTCTCACTCGTGACGTTTTCGCGTTTTCGCGACATTGAACGTCAAAAACTGGGGAAAAATTGCGATTTTGCATTCTCGGTCGTGACCGTTTCGCGTTTTCGCGACATTGAACGTCAAAAACTGGGGATAAATTGCGATTTTGCATTCTCGGTCGTGACCGTTTCGCGTTTTCTCGACATTGAACGTCAAAAACTGAGGAGAAATTGTGATTTTGGGCTGTTGTTTTCGTTCGTTTTGATGTGGTACGCTTTGCTGTGGTACGTTCTGCTGTGGTACGTTTTGCTCTGGTGCTTTGTGTCTTCGTTCTTGGTGCGTTTTGCTGTGGTACGTTTTGCCTTGGTACGTTTTGCTTGGTATGTTTTTCTGTGGTACGTTTTGCTTTGGTAGGTTTTGCTGTGGTACTGTTTGCTGTGGTACGTTGTGTCTTGGTGCGTTTTGCGGTGGTACGTTGTGTCTTGGTACGAATTGCTGTGGTACGTTTTGCTGTGGTACGTTTTGCCTTGCTAGGTTTTGCTGTGGTGCGTTTTGCTGTAGTACGTTTAGGCTTGGTACGTTTTGCTCTCTGGTACGTTGTCCATTTTGTTTTGGTACGTTGTGTCTTGGTAGGTTTTGCTGTGGTACGTTGTATACGTTTTGCCTTGGTACGTTTGATCTTGGTACGTTTTGCTGTGGTACGTTTTGCTCTTGGTACGTTTTGCTCTTGGTACGTTTTGCTCTTGGTACGTTTTGCTCTTGGTACGTTTTGCCGTTTTGCTTTGGTACGTTTTGCTTTGGTACGTTTTGCTGTGGTACTGTTTGCTGTGGTACGTTGTGTCTTGGTACGTTTTGCGGTTGTGTCTTGGTACGTATTGCTCTGGTCGTTTTGCTCTGGTACGTTTTGCTCTTGTGCGTTTTTGCCTGGTACGTTTTGCTGTGCGGTACAGTGTACGTTTTCCTCTTGGCGCGTTTTGCTCTGGTACGTTTTGCCATGGTACGTTTTGCCTTGGTACGTTTTGCGGTGGTAGGTTTTGCTGTGGTACAATGTACGTTTTGCCCTGGTACGTGTGATCTTGGTACGTTCTGCGGTGGTAGGTTTTGCTGTGGTACATTGCGCGTCTTGCCTTGGTATGTCTGATCCTGGTACGTTTTGCGGTGGTACGTTTGATCCTGGTACGTTTTGCGGTGGTTTGGCTGTGGTACGTTTTGCTCTTGGTACGTTTTGCTCTGGTACGTTTTGCCTTGGTACGTTTGCTCTGGTACGGTTTGCTCTGTGGTGCGTTGTACGTTTTGCCTTGGTACGTTTAATCTTGGTACGTTTTGCTGTGGTACGTTTTGCTTTGGTACGTTTTGCTGTGGTACGTTTTGCTTTGGTACGTTTTGCTTTGGTACGTTTTGCTGTGGTGCTGTTTGCTGTGGTACGTTGTGTCTTGGTACGTTTTGCGGTTGTGTCTTGGTACGTATTGCTCTGGTACGTTTTGCTCTGGTACGTTTTGCCTTGGTACGATTAATCTTGGTACGTTTTTCTGTGGTACGTTTTGCTGTGGTACGTTTTGCTTTGGTACGTTTTGCTTTGGTACGTTTTGCTGTGGTACTGTTTGCTGTGGTACGTTGTGTCTTGGTACGTTTTGCTGTGGTACGTTGTGTCTTGGTACGTATTGCTCTGGTCGTTTTGCTCTGGTACGTTTTGCTCTTGTGCGTTTTTGCCTGGTACGTTTTGCTGTGCGGTACAGTGTACGTTTTCCTCTTGGCGCGTTTTGCTCTGGTACGTTTTGCCATGGTACGTTTTGCCTTGGTACGTTTTGCGGTGGTAGGATTTTCTGTGGTACAATGTACGTTTTGCCTGGGTACGTGTGATCTTGGTACGTTCTGCGGTGGTACGTTTTGCATTGGTACATTGTGCGTCTTGCCTTGGTATGTCTGATCTTGGTACGTTTTGCGGTGGTACGTTTGATCGTGGTAAGTTTTGCGGTGGTTTGGCTGTGGTACGTTTTGCTCTTGGTACGTTTTCTCTGGTACGTTTTGCCTGGGTACGTTTTTGCTGTGGTACGTTTTGCTCTGTGGTGCGTTATACGTTTTGCCTTGGTGCGTTTAATCTTGGTACGTTTTGCGGTGGTATGTTTTGCAGTGGCACGTTTTGCTGCGGTACGTTTTGCAGTGGTGCGTTTTGCTCTGGTGCGTTTTGCTGTGGTACGTTTTGCTGTGGTACGTTGTGGGCTGATATATGTGAACATTTTCGTAGAAATTTGATGTTCTGTGGAAAATTCAAGGCATCTTGGTACAAGTCTTTTTGAAATTTTGGGCTGATATATCTGAACATTTTCATAGAAACCCAGAGCCTCCAATACTGCTTAAATAAGAAAAACCCTTTAAATAAGCAGGATTTTTTTTTTAAACAAGAAAAAAACTGCTTAAATAAGGAATTCTGTTTTTTGAAAACAGCTTATTTAAGCAGTTTTTTTTTAACAAGTTTTTTTTTAAAATTATGTAGCAAGAATCATTGTTCATTTTATTCAAA
>VSDK01006104.1:7533-25577 GCA_009767595.1 Symbiodinium kawagutii
GATAGCTAGTGGTGGATGGGGATAGCTAGTGGTGGATTGCTGGTGGTTTTTGAAACTTTTTGGTGGGTTGGGAGTAGTGGTTGATCAGAGGGGATAACAATCAACAATACTATGGTCAGAATACAAGTCTGGTTGAACTATGGTATGATGATGGCACAACTATGGTCAATTCATGCTATGGTGGTATGGTGAATTGTGGCTGACAATTGTGGGTTGACCTATATGATTTACAGCTGGCTTTGCTTACAGCTGTGTTTGTTAAACCCAATGGTCTGATGCATTGCAGAGGGGAACTGCACATCTGTCTTTGGCACCCCTCATTTGACCATGAAGAGCCACCATTGGGCAGATTGGACAACCTGAGCATTCGTCTTCACAGATGATGTAGGTATTTTGGGTTCCGTTTCCATGTCTAACAGCGTGTATGAATAGGTAGAATTGGCTAGGTACTCAATCAATCACAGATTCGTTAGTACTCCTTGTGGTCTATGGATTTGTCCAAGAATCCAAAGCGGAGAAAATCCATATCGATCTTAGAGCGGATCAAAGCCCAAGCCAGGTACCCCACAACCCATCAACAAGAGACAGTTGCTGGGTCCAGTTGCTGGGATGTTTCATAGATTCATGTGATTGCAACGATGAAGTAGCCATCAGAAGCAATGACTTGGAGGTTCCCTTATTTGTAACAAAACATGCTGCTATTTTTTTCAAAAATATGGCTGTGGGTCAATATGGATCATCAATAGTGGTGGATAAGAAGCAACCAATAATATCGTGAACCAACCAACAAATGGTGGATAATCAACAACAATGATGCTGGCTTGTGAGCCATGTCCATTTGCACAGGGAGCGGCTCTGGACGGAGTCATGGATTTGCTGGGTTATGATTCCTGACATGAACATTCCCAGATCAACCAATCATTTGTTGATGTAGATGCATTGAGAGTCAGCGGCATGCTTCTTGGTTTTGCTGCTTGTGGTCTTCCGTTGTTTTCTGTCTCTCACCCCTTTCACTTCTGAGCAAAAAACTGAGAAGGTTTCAATGGAATCATCAGCCAGTACAGCTGTGCACAAGGGTAATATTGCCAAATCGGTCTGCACAAGTACCATGATCATTGTATAGTATCAGCAATGGTCATCGTTGTCCGCGGTTAAGACCACAAAATGAGTCATGACCAACTATGGTGTCTTACTAAGAAGGCCGAATCCAGTGAATCCATGGTAGATAGCCTGGTTAAGTGTCGTGAACCGTGGATCGTTGTTTTTCAAACTCCAGTCCTCCTGACCCCTGCAATAATGTTTTGATTCCTGATTCTCAACGGTTGTGGGGGTGTGGGTGTGGTTTAATATTCACTAGTCAGTTAAGTAGCTTAATTTACTTGCAGGAGTAAGTATATATTGGATATATAATCAACTATTAGTTACTTCACAAACCAAATGGTGTTAAACATATTCCTGAACCATTAGGAATTCATTAGTAACTTATGAAAAACCATTGATAACCATTCGTAATCCTCAGCAACCACCATTGCCCTATTTTTACTATCATTCATGATCCGTTAATCATTACTGCACCTTTACTACTGCGAATCATGAACCATTAGTCAACCACTAGTCATAATAGTCAACCATTAGTCATCATGAAGCATTACCTACCCATGAGTCATAAGGAACCATTAACCTAGGAATCATTAACCATCAACCATTGATTACTTAACCGTTAACCATTCACCATTGGTCATACGGAACCATTGGTTATCAGTACGAATCATTGATCCACCTGCACTCAACCGTTGTGGATACCGCGGACCTCTAGGCGGCTGGACTTGCACCCGAGCGACCATCACTTCGAGGCCATTCACACACCCAGGCACGGTGCTATGCGGCTCGCTGCGGATGTGAATGGTTAACAATGATCAGCTGATGTTTATTAACAGATAACTGAATCATCAGATAGATTATCTACGTTTAAAGCGGTAACAACCAGCAGGCTAACTTCACCACTTTAAACATAGTTGATCAATTAAGTTAACATTTGTCGTTGGTTTTGGTTATTGTTGATAACTAAGTGAATTTGGTCAATTGCTCCGACGGTAAGGATGATAAGAGGGTTTGGTGGTTGAGAACGGGATGACCATCACAACTGTTGATGAAGAATGGTGGTGTTTGAAAATGCAAACTTTGACAACGGTACCATGTTCATGACTTTGTTGATCATGATCAATCGTGGTGACTGTAAGGATGGTCAAAAAACATTGACCATAGTTGATGGATGTTGATGGTTAAGTAGTGGTAAATGAATCGAAATAGGAATCATGATGGTTCATAGGGCTTGATCATGGTCACTGATGCAAAAATGGATAGTTTCTTCAGGGGATTGACAATGGTGCTTAACGGTGCCTAATACCGTCCTTCTAATATTGACAGTAGCCTTTGATTGATACAAGTGGTCAACGGTGGTGAGTATTGGCTAAGATGTTACCTCCTTAGCCAGAAACCCAGCAGTCTAGTTGGAAATGCATCTGAGGGGTGCAGGAAGGGGCAGTTTTAGGGTTTATGGCAAAGGAAGCACTGAACAGGTTCCGATTAGCCATTGCGTTTTTGTGGATGAACCTATGCCATTTGTTTGTCTCTATGCATTTCAGGCTTTCATCATGTCTGTAGTGGGCCATAAACCAGAATGAATCTTGAAGTACCGAACTTTCAGATTTGAAAGGACCGCTGTTGTTCGTTTCCCTCCATCGATTACGATCAAATTCTCCCAACTGACGCAGAAAGAACTCTTCTTCGGTCATATCTAACTCAGCGTCAACCAACCCCATGAAGGATTGTCCATAAATGGCGGTACCCTTGCGCCACCCCCAACTGATCCTCACAGGGAAGCCGAGCATCTATACTTGGATGTGCAGCTGGTGTTAGTTCCCCATGGTTCTTAACCGTATAAGGTAGCTGAACCAACCCCGTTATGAAACCATGGGAATGTTGTGACCACCTACGAGCCGCCCCTGGAAGGGGTGCACATCCAAGTAGGCCAAGTCCGACATGTTTGGTCGCCTTGAAAGCAGGCTCCCGCTTCCTGCAGCCATTGCTGGGGATCTCAGACCGCTCTGACCTGTTGAAGATGGTCCCAAAGTTGATTCAAGCAACGCGTCCAATCACGATAACCATCATCCAGAATCATCATATAAGGATTCAAACTAGCCAAAGTTGATTCAAACATATTCAAAGTTGATCACGTTACCTTGCTTGTACACAAGCCTTTTCTGGAATTTGCTTCAGCTTTTTTCTGGGTACAAGTAGAGCCGCTAAGATCTCCTTTTGGAGCAAGGAAGGCCTAAGGGTTGGCAATGATTCAGGACTATTGACACAAGAGAAATGCAGGGATTCAGAAGTTTTGAGTTGATTACCTTTTTATGTTTGAGCACATTCGAACACGTTTGAACACTTTTGAACACACTCTTTGGCAGCTTGCGATAGCAGTCAGCTGGATCTAATCCATGAACCTGTTGGAATCTTTGGCCAGCTGAGAAACCCAGGGTTGCACCATAGACCTCCCAAGTGCTGAGAAATGACGGCTGCTTAGCATCCCCATCCATTCACCCGCTTAGTCGCACCATCCATGAATTAATCACAAATCACCATTCGGGATCTCAACTAACCAGTAATCCACCATCAAACCCAAGTTCACCAGCAATTATCGTTCATTCGCCAGAAATTCATCCCATGTTTCACCTGAAAAAAAAAACCAGGTGAATGAGTAAATGAGCAAAAACTGGCGAGTTGATCATGTCCCCAACCTCTTCGGTGGCGCTCCCGTGGGCACCACACTTCCCCGGTGGCGCATCCGTGGGCAGCGGTGCCCATGGTGGACGCCCCGCGGGGCCCCAGGCGGAGTTGATGTCCAGCGCAGCAGCGCGTACGGTCTACGCCATCTTGGAGGTGGGCTTCGATGCCGCTGAGGCGCGGAGCCATGGTGATGGGTGGGGGCTGGGAATGGCCTAGGGATGGCTCTCAAATGACTAGGATGAAAGTGGATGAAGGTGGATGAAGGTGGATGAAGGTGGATGAAATGGAAAGAAATGGGATGAAATGGGATGAAATGGGATGAAATGGGGTGAATGGAGATATGATGAATGGAATGGTTGATCTATGATGGGTTTAGCTGCGGTTGATCAATGAACAGTTGATCTATGGTTAATGCTTTGTGGGTGATTAATGATTTATGGTTGATTGACTACTTATGGTTTCATAGTTGAGAATGATTGATCAATGTTTTATCAATTGATGATGATTATTTAGTGGTCAATGCTGCTTGATTATGCTTAGTGCACATATGCTGAATAGTGTTTCGCCATGGTCTTGACGATTATCCCTGGTTGCTGGTTGAACTGGATTGGAATGAAGGAAATGGACTCCAGTTACTTCGGTTCTTAGGATGGAAACTGCTGACATTTGATGATTTTGATGCCCGAGCGGATGTCAGGGCAACCCACCCAAAAGTTGATGGAGCTTTGTTCACGTGACAAGCGCAGAGTAGTTCCGATGTCAAGAAGAATCCATGGAAACCTCCGCGGTGACCTCCATGAAAATATTGGCAGTGCAAGGGGATATTTGTGGATCAGGGTTTCGGCATCTGCCGGTGGTGAATTGGAACTACTTTATTTTGGTGCTTGAAGACAGTATCGGATGCTGACTACACTGGGACAGTTCAAGACTTTCATGTGCATCACTGAAAGTCTAATGGGGTTGTCGTATTTCCGGACCAGCGTTCCCCTTGGCATGGGTTTAATTTTCAATTGTGTAATGCTCATACATGTTTCGTCATCGGAGAACTCACTACCCTCTGAAGTACTAGAGATGACGACCAAGCATACATGATCGTGCATAATTGCTAGATAACTTGTTGGAACCAACTTCATAGAATCCTCGTTGACCACATCCTGACCCAGCAATGAAGGTTTAAGGCTCCCCCAAGTTTCGACTGGCCCTGGGGTCAAACAGCGGAAAGCCAGGACCAAGAGATGTATTCTGGCCTGGATGATGGTCTGGGCAGCCTAGCACTGCTCCCCTGGGCCATCATGAACACCAGCCTGAACCGTCCTTGACTTTTGATAAACAATATCAGTATGAACCATTTGTGCAAAGGCATTTGATTTTCAAAGGGGACCAGTTCAAGGGTTGGATGACGATCAGTTGCAGCAACGCCCGTGAGGGAAAGTCCCAATACCAGGAGTGCGTCTCGGCAGACGAGGGGGTATGAATGTAGGCAAACGCTAGCTATGACAGGCTCAAGTGGGTGTTTCTCAAAATTGGGGACCCCGCAGAATGGTGGGTTTGTCAGCAAATGATGGATCGACTGGATGATTTGGGGCACCCCTAGTTTGAGAAACACCCAAGTCGATTGAAAAGAAGCAAACCAGAAATTCTTGACAAAGACACGAAGCCCTCGCGTTGCGTTCTCTCGGCCTTTCTCACCTTCGACTTTGAAGCTGCCATTGGTTCACAATCTCAGCCAGCGATAGTTTCCCGGAATACCACCAATTACCCGGAGTTGTGCTCACGAAGTTACTTCACATAGGTGATCACATCGTTTACAGTTGGCTTGTTTTGTCCCGCAAAGGATCACAACTCTTCTTGTTATTTGGCTATGGGTCAAAACCCTTAGTCCCCCGTGGTTCCCCTATCATTAGCCATTATTTTCCCTATGGTTGTTGCTTATTATCCCCGATGAAGGTTGGTTGATTAATCTTGACCCATAGCCCATATCAACTACCAAACTTGTATATAACCAACCAACTACCAACTATAGCTACCATTTATAGATCGACCCATAGCCATGTATAACAAGTATGGTACCAATAGATGGCTATTTGTTATGGGTATACTATTGAACCATAGATTTATAGATTCCAACTACCGGCTATAGCTACCAGCTACATTTGTAGATTGACCCATATAGTTGGTATGTATCCCCTATGGTTAGTTATCATCCCCTATTATTCACCATTAACCAGCCATGATTGGTTAGTCACTATTGACCAGCCATTTCTGCAGGGTTTATCATGGGTCTGGTTGTTGGAGCACCATCAACGGCAGCCGTTAGGCAAGATCTCCTGGTGGCTTTCGGACGAGAGACGACTTGTCAGTGTCCAGCACTGAGCAGGTGGCAGATGGTCGAAGTCTAGGCGGGTCTCCACCTATTTGGTGGTTTCTTAATCCCAAAATTGCCGATTTATTGCTATAAAATGGTTGATAAACTGGATGATTTAGGGGTAACCCCCCAAATCATCTTGTTTATTAATCATTTCAAGTAATATGCCAACCATTTTTGGGGTCCCCTATTTTGAGAAACCACCATTTCTCCCATCGTTCCAGACAAGGCAAGTGACTATTTGCAAGAAAACCGTCCCTCGTGTGGCTGGATTCCTTAACAAAGAACGTCACGCGCAGTTGGCTTTTTGTGCATGGGTCCCCACTTTCTTGGTTGAGATTTGCTTCCCGCCAATGGTAGCAATAGGTCAACATTTCGAAGAGGTATGTACCACATGGGCTCTGGCATTCTTCCCGCTTTAGAAGACCTCCTGGCGGGTTGCAATTTCCAGTGGTTTTTCAACGTGGTCCCCAGGGTATGCTGTCCACCCACGCCTAGCCTGGTGTATCTGGGTGGCCCATCAGTGGCCGATGGGACCTGACAGCTGTTGAGGTCGATGCTGTCGCTGCTAAGGAGAGCCCGTTGAGAGGGGCATGAGCTTCTTCACAACCTGGGCATCCTGAATCATCACCCAAAATTATATACATGCTTTGGGGGAAATCAAAGATATTTTGCCGCCATATGAATCTAGCAAATGTGGATGAAGTGCTTCTCCAGGAAATCTCTGGAACATCAATGACGGTGTGATTATGGGAGGTTCCATCTTGGAGAATGTCTCTGTGTGAGCCTCGTTTTGAGATCGCCAATGGATCGCCTGAGATTACGATCTTCGCAGCTGCTTGTTAGGAGCCGGATTGGTCGTGTCCGATTTGTTCAGATGGTTTGGAGGCCAGGCCAGAAGTCATGGAGAGTCACAACAAGTCATCTCCAATGGGAGCTTGTTGACTCGGGGTTGGGCCAGGGCTCATTTCATCCCGAAGCAGAGTGAGTGCATGTAGTCCCTGGTTTGCAAGAAGTTATAGCTCAGTTTGATCGGTGAAATCCATGAAGGGCTGTCTCCAGGCTTCACCATGGGAAAGATGGCAACCGACAACAAACCAATCCGATCGTGGGACTCAACAGCTTTGGGTTCGTTTTGTGGGCTATCTGAGTCCGATGAGTCCTGCTACCTGCTGCTGTGGCTTGGGTACACATTCCTGATGCACTCTTACAGGATGCACTGTAGGACGCCCGAGGGCTCTTTGCAGGACGAAACGTCAGACCTCGACCTCGACCTGAAATAGCAATCTGTACAACTATTCCACATCCACTTTCAACTCAATTGTTTGCATGTGATAATTAATCCAAATTGATATTCTATTTTCTCCAGGCTGGTCATGAATTGACCACGCATCTTTAAGGGGGATCCCAATGGGTTGAGGGAGCACTGTTTTGGAGGCGTGTCTTTGATCTTTGGGAGCTGCAGAAATGATCCACCCAAGTTCTCTGCTTGTTTGGTCGGAGATGTGGAACGGAAGACGGGTGCTGAAGTACCTCTAAATCTTACCAATATGCTTATTTGCAGCGGGGAAACCATTTCTTTGTGTACATCATTGAGGAGGTTGTGATAGGAGATCCTGATGGTGTGCCAACCAGTAGATTCTTAGTAGATCGAATTGTCAGCTTTGAGATTCCGAAGATTCTGATGTTCCCAAGTGACCTCCCTAGGGGATGAGGCCAGTGGGTGCAGCGCGCAGGGAGAGGAGAATGGCTGGCTCGTAAGAGTTTGCACAGGCGACGGAGTTGGGCTTTTTGGTGCCGGTGGTGAAGCTGAGTGGTTGGTGGGTTGGTGGGTTGGTGGGTTGATGGGTTGATGGGTTGATGGGTTGATGGGTTGGTGGGTTGATGGGTTGGTGGGTTGGTTCTTTACATCGTTGTTTGTGGGTATTTATTTTTGTCAGTGGGTTGGTCAACCTGACAGTTCTGAAGCCAACTTTCCAAACCCTGGAGCTGTTGATAAACCGCTGTTTGTTCGACGGTGCAGTCCAGTATCGCAGCTGTAATTTGCCATGCGGCCGGCGGTTTCTCGATGTGGATCAACTACTGGACAAGTGATGGGAAGTACTCCTGTGAGCTGTCGTGAAGCCGCGCTGCTGTTTTTTTTTTCATGGAGGTGGGGGTATTTGGGGGTCCACGACCAGGGTTGCTGGACTATGACCTAGGGGCTTGGAACCTGCCGTTTTCCTCTTTGGGTGTTTTGTCACATGTAGATAAGGAAACCCCATGTATCAGCCATGCAAACAGGAGGTGACCCCTTTTCATTGCCATACCTCCGAACTTTGTTGCATTTCTTTGCATCATTTTACATCCAAAGTTCGGGAGGCCAAGACCTCCAGAATGGTTTTCCTTCTCAACTCACGTCTCAACGCCTTCTAAGCTTCACGGGAGCAAAGTCACTGGGGCAGCGTGTGCTTCCCTGTTGAACCAATCACAGATTGTTCTCAAGGCAAGCGTCCCTTCAACCCAGATTGTTATCAATGTTTCAAGGTGAATTGGATATAGATAATTCAAGGTCGTCCGAACAAAAATCATTCAAAGTCTTTTGGAGGTGCTTTTTATTGCTCTTCAATGTTTTTCAACTGTAACTAAAGTTGAAATTGCAGCAATTTTGCACGTAACCACTCCAGTTGAATCTCTCTCTCTCTCTCTCTATCTCTTACAGTCGACCCATATTTGATGTACTTTTGTTATCCAGATCTATGTCACTCCAGTTGCATCACCATTTTCTTGATCCAACCCATTGACACCACCGTTTGTCCCAGCCGCGGAGGCAGTGAAGATTTCAATGAGGCGCTGGATCTGGATTCCAGCCCTTGGTTTCACCAATCCTCCTGGAAGGTGATGCTGGTCATGGTTTGTAAACCCACACAACTAGACTGGGTGAACATCAATTTATACCAGTCAATAATAGTGACTATCATGTATCAATACCCAATGGTCATTTAACATCAACTAGACTTGGTGAACAGCAATTATCAACAATGGTCAATGACCAACTACAGTATTTGATAACTACGTGTAGAAATTGATCAATTGACCAGAGGGCCGGTAAGGTCTAGTGGCTATGGCATTGTCCCTCGATCGCCGGACCCGGGTTCAATCGCCGGGTGTAACATTAGGCGGACAGGCGGGCAGCTACTCCACCCCTGCAGTTAAGGGGATGAGCTAGGGTGCTGCCCGACAAACCTACTAATTAATCAATTGACCACCTAATATCAGCTGTATATCTACCACAAGTGGTACCCGAGGTATGTCGAAGTTACCTGAAAATCTTGGGCGCCCAGAACCGTGGTTGGCCGGTTTCGACATGGCGACCAGCTTCAGTGCTATGGGTGCAGCCCCATTGAACTCTTGGTTTAAACATTTGTTTGGGTAGGAATTTAAGGATGCAACTGATACAGCTACATAAGTTAACCATACTTAAATTCCCACATGACCATTGCGTTTCAGGGCTTGAGCAGGAACACGCCTTGTTGGGATTCTGATGATCTTGACTGACCAGGCACATGGGTCACCACCGAATTTTGGGTCCAAACAGCCACACCCTCAGGTCATGGCGAGTAGTCTCAGCTTGTCGTGCCCCTCATCCAAGTGGCTGACCCCGGTTGCAAGCTGCGACGCTTAGAATCGTAGAAGTAGTCCGGTTGCAGGTCCAGAACCAATGCATCATCCAAGCGCATCGATTGGATCTTGATCAATCAATCAAGGCGGCAGTTGTTCCCGAGCCTGTGAAACACAGCCACCACCAATGTGTGAGAGACATGTTCACATATGCAATGGTTCACCGCTTGTACGGGATCAATCAATCAGTCAATCAATCAATCAATCGATCAATCAGTCAGTCAGTCAGTCAATCAATCAATCAATCAATCAATCAGTCTATCTATCTATCTTCCCATCAACCTACCTACCCGCCCATCAACCTACCTAACCTACCTACCTACCCCACCCATCCATCCACCCATCTACCGCACCTGGAGTGAGCAACGTCAGGCCCCGGAAGAGGCGTTGGGGTCGTCCTTAGAGACTGTGTCGATGGCCGACCAGCGCCCAGGCGCGGTCGCGTGACGAAGGGACCTGCCAGCTTTCTGTGGCACCAAAGGTCCATGGAAGCTACACCAAGCAATTTTTGGGTCCCCTATTTTGAGAAACACCCTTAACCAGCAAAAACGGTGGATTTCCACCAAGAATAATAGGGGAAACAATGGTTAATGACTGCCAAATGTGGAAACTCAGGATGTAGAGGACCCAGAAAGTGCAGAAAGATATGGAAAACCCAGAAGATTCAGAAGATGCAGAAAGCGAAAAGAAGAGAAATGTGAATAGAAAGGCTCTCCTTTCATGTTGCGATGTATAAGCTGAGGCTTAAGAATGGTTGATAGTGGTTGGTTAACGCTCGTTGGTTTGGTGGTACAAGGGTTGAGTGATGAGATATGGCATACCTCTCTTTTCTGCATCGCGATGGTGGATACACTTGACAGATGTTTCCGCGGGCGACATGTGCAGTACTGTCTGGAACACTTTCGGGGACGTCTTTCCTTGCTTGGGCTTCACCACCACAAGCAGTCATTTTTTGGACAGAACATACATGTTTAACACGTGCGCAACTTTGATTTTTGAAAGCACATATGATGGCTTGATGATGATGATGATGATGATGATGATGATGATGATGATGATGATGGTGATACCGATTTTTAATTTCATGGATCATCGGGCCCATCCCGTCATGATTGATTTGGCTCGAGTTACATTTGATATCGAATTCTTCATGTGTTTCATATGCCATTGAAGTGCAGCCTGACGTGCTTGGTGCTGTGGCTGTGTGCCGTCTCGGCCTCCAATGAATGCGATGCTGCGCAACTTCTGCAGATCAAAGGAGGCAAAGAACAGCAGCTTTCGGCAGTGATCTTTTACAATCTCTTTGTTCAAAGCAAGGAAGACATTCCCAGGGTTTCGAAATTCGTGCGTGAGCAGCTGTCACTGGTCAAAGAAGTGAAGGAAATTCGCATCACTTCCATCGGGGCCGTGACTGACTTGTCGCAACTCCAATTGACGTCTGCAGAAGTGTCGATGTCGCTGGTGCACCACGCAGAGGGATGGGAAGATTTGACCCTACGGCCTCTTTGGTCCTTCTGCCGGGAAGTGACTGACCCCAACCAACTGGTGATTTATATGCATTCCAAGGGCTCGTTCCACAAGGCAAGGGGAGATCAGAGCACTCACCGTGTCTATGTTTCGAAGGGTGCTCTGTCTGAAGAATGTCTCCAAATGCCCGCAGAATGCAACGTTTGTTCATCTCGGTTTACTCCCATCCCCTACGCTCAAACACCTGGCAATATGTGGGCTGCACGTTGCAGTTACGTGGCCAATCTTGCGGATCCTCAAACCTTTGACTTGGCCATGGAGACGCTACCATGGTCCAACGAAACGGCAAACATCTGCTTGGGCCGTGAACGTTTCGCCCGCGAGCATTGGATCTACTCCCATCCGGATGCAGCACCTTGTGACTTGGACGCTGGAGTGGACTTCGTGAATGGTTTTGGAAGCCCACGCAGTAGCACTTTCATCCACGACTTGAAGAGAGCACCTCGCTTCAAGCTTGCCATGTACCACTGGAATAAAACCGCTTGCGCAGGTTGGGGCGAAAGTTTAGAGAAGCGACTCACAGAATATGAGTTTCTCTACAAGCAAAAGCCCTCAGCGGATTGGTGGGGCTGGAACTTCTTTTCCAATTGAACACCTGGAGGGCAGATCTCTGTTGGAACGCGACACCGTGGCGAGGGAAAAAGGACATGTTGGCGGAGCTAGGGATGGCTGGTACGGCCATTGGTTGATTTGTTAGCTCCAGCAGTGGCAATGGAGACCAATGTGAAGATACCTTGGAGGTTTAAGATTCATGAATACATTGAGTATACATCGGATATACAATTGGATATACAACTGGATATACATTGGATATACAATTGGATATGATTTTAATACATAGTTGATTTTGCCGATCTTTCTGATACTTGGATACCAGCAACCCCTATGAATGTTAGAACAGTTCCTTTTTTCCCACGCTTTTTGATCAGCTCAGCTCAATCAAGCTTTTTGACCAGACTTCGGCCAGGAAAGATGGAGGGCCACTTGTACCATGAGGCACCCTGCAACCGGAGTTTGAACGCCGGAGTCGATGGGAACAGTTTCCCTGGTTGTTGGGAGATGCTGGGAGCGTCAAGGAGATGGTTTGGGATGCTTGAGGGTAGCAGTTCATGGCCTGATGGCAACGAGTTGATGGAAATTGATTTGGGAGTGGAGGCGGCTTGTTGGTTCCTGGAAGTCGTAGGCAAGAACCACACGGAAACAAGAACTGGGTGCTTGTGAAATTCAATCATTCATGTGTTGGATACCTGATGCTGCAAGCTCGTTCCGTTTATTCAATCTTAGATAGCTCATGTAATTCCTACCTATGAGTAACCGTGAGTTCAGAGGCTGAGCGTGAGTCCGTCCGGGAGGGACACAACTTGGGTGTATACAACATGTATAGAAATCGTTTCGGTTGCAGAAATCAGCCATTTGCGGTGATTTCTACGAAGTGACTCAACCGTGGACTGGAAAGTTGAGAGTGTTTTGGTTGTTTCAAGGCTCGGGTTGGACGGTATGATGAGCCTATGCAGCAAGGTTGACATGATATTTGAATCCATCATTTGAACCCATCGTGTACGGCTCAATACCACAGAACGGCTGTTTGGAAGTTGCGAACACCCAATATAAAACCGAATAAGATCCCCTGGAGTAGTATTTGACCACCCCTAGCCGCTATTTGCGCTTTGAATAGGTGCGGTCAAAAATCCTTGCATTCTGTTTCGTTCATCGTTATTCTACTTATGACTGGGATGTGAACCCCAGGGCAATGTTGGGTTTTGCAGTCATACATGGTGGTTTCTCAGAATAGGGGTATCCCAAAAATGGATGGTTTATTATTATATATGGTTTAAAATGGATGATTTGGGGGTACCCCTATTTTGAGAAACAGCCACGAGTTGAGTCATGTCACGTGTGTGTATATACCAGATTGTGCTCACCAGAAACTGGATGTTTACCTTCTCTGACCCGTTGTGAAACCATCGAGTCGTGAGTTTTGCTGTTGAACTATCCTAACCCAGCTGCAGTTAGATGGCTCGTTTCACCTGATATTGACATTGGATGTGGGTCACACTTTGGCAGATCTGTCCTTACAAAATCGCCCTTCTCCATGAAAGACCTTCCAGGTTCTCAACAAGTGGCTCTCAATGCCCCAAATCTACAGCTGCTACCCCTGGTTGGTTGGCACAGTAAGCTCGCTGGTTTATCGGGATTGCTTCATGTGACATTTGATCGAACTTGAGATCTCCAGTCTGTTTTCTTACATACATTCTTGCATACTTCAAAAACGAAATTGGACTTTTGGGATCCACCGAAATGGTGGCAATGCGAAACATCAGCTTGCAGCTTGCTACATGGAGTTCAACCACTGACACTTAGCCACCAAGCAAGCCACCACGGTCGGTAACCCTTGGTACCAGCAGAGACGTCATGTCGCCTAGGGATGCTTACGACGATGGCTGTTGAAGCGCAACAGCTGTCCAGTGTGCCTTGACAACGGAATGCTGTTGGATGGTGAACAGATTAGATAAAACGCTTAACAACAAACAGGAAACAACAACAAACAACAAACAACAAACAACAAACAACAAACAACAAACAACAAACATCAAGTATCAACGAACAACAGCACCAGCAACGACAACTCAATACTTGGATCAGATTTTGTTTCTCGTATGTTGTTGACCAGCATGGTTGGAGAATTGCTGCTTAGAATGAGGATGGAAGCAGATAACAATGCGGGGCAGGGGCAGCACTGGAAACAAACAAGGCAATAGATGCTGAACACTTAAACCAAACCAGTACGGTTTTGGTTTCCAAGCTCCGCACTGTCACCCCACTCCCATAGTGTGACACGCTCTCAAAATTCAACCACACACGTTTCAGCATGTTTGGGTGTGACAGTGGAGATGACATATGTAGAACGACATTGAGAAGGATATTTTCTCTGTGAGTTCTTTACGTTGACGAAAATAAGTCCTGCTTCATTTCTGCCACATCCATACTCTCTCTCTCTGGCACATTCATTTGGAACCGGACCATCCACCAGTTAAAAGAACAATTTTTATCGATTGAAAGTCAATATATCCAGCTCCAATGTTTTTAACTGGTGAACTGGTTATATTGGTTATATATTGCTCAAAACTATATATTGGTCATATTGGTTTTATTAATAGTGCTCCAACTCCAGGATGACGATTTCGGGTGTGTACTTGCGCATCTGCGGCATCCTAGCGCGAGCGTTTTTGTGCTCGAAATCGTTGGGGATTTGCCAAGCTGGTTGGAATCATCCCATGGTTGGAAGTTGGATCCATAGATCCATAGAGATTAGCCATGAATCCCAAAGTTTTTTTGTCTTGAGAAATCTCTATGGATCTATGGCTGCTTATTGGTTGGACTTGGATTTGAGATGGAACACTACCCATCAGCGATTTAGTTAGATGCTTGGCTTCATCAGCCAAGCCGCGCCGCCCTGCAGAAAAGGAGACAAGCTAAGACTGCGACCAGCCGAAAGCACTTCGTGAAAATGTCTCAGCGATTTAGGTCACGTTTGCATATTCGAAGGTGACATGCGAAGATTTGCTGCAACGAATTTCTGGTGACCTGGCAGTCCGCAGTAAGCTTACGGGCAAACACCCCAGTTTGCCCGCGCCTCTATCGTCAGCGTCTTGGAACGTCAAAAAACATTGGTTTTTACGGGACAAAATGCACATGTGTGACATGAAGCGTATCTTGACGGCGCGCGCAGGTCCTTGACCTGTGTTTTGCTTGCATTCTGGAGACATACAACCCTAAAACCCTAAGACCCTAAAACCATAAACCCTAAAACCCTAAACCACAAACCCTGAAAAGCTAAACCGTAAAGCCAAAAACCTAAAAACCTTTGAGAAAAACGATAAAACCTTGAAACCATAAACCCTAAAACCATAAACCCTAAAACCCTCAAGCTATAAACCATTAACTATTACGTGTAACCCTACTATGTGGATCTGTGTGGTCCATCCATTTCCGGTTTTCCCTGTGCCTTGACATGAACGAGATGAGCGGCATCATGGTGACCGGCATGACCTCCATCCATGTTCAGGATGTCGAATCAGTCATGGTTTACTCAGTTGCTATATGGCCATGGGTCAAGCAGTTAACCAACCAATAATGGGGGCCAATAACCAACAAAACTATAGGGAAAACAATGGTTAATGATGGGGAACCAGGGGGACTAAGGGTTTTGACCCATAGCCATATGTTGTCACCTCCAAGGTTTTTCCACAGGGTCCCGGTGGTGCACCTTGTGGTTGGTGCGAAGACTCGAAGCGCTGGTGACCTAGGTGCCGTCGCTCTCCGGTGGTACCTAGTGATGACAGACATCACTGATCCGAGCATTGAGAGATTGACTGTCAGGATTGGGGTGGAAAATCCTGATCAGATGACCGTTGAGAGATGTTGAGAGTATGTTTCTGTTTGTTGGTTACTCCTTAGCCATGAATCGATCGCAATAAGCGAGGATCAACCACTTTTGAACCAGCTTATCAACCAGTGTGCAATCCATTTGAGCTTTTGTCAGCTCCTTGAAATCTCAAGAAGGAGAATTCCATGCGTTGCCAGATTCGCCGTTGCTCGTTTGTAGCAATGGCGTCTGGGCTACTGTGATGAAGTGAAAAAACGCGACATCACAGAGACTTCAAGACTCAACATTTGACAAGATGGGTGGTCAGACGTTGCATGGATCCAAATTGTTCGATGGCTTGCATTGGCTTGCTGAGCAAATCGAAGTTCACTGTGGGTATCTCATCCTTTGAAAATTCAGGGGTTCATCTTAAGTGATGGGCCAAGGTTTGTCCATCGAGTGCATATCAGTAGGGGCCAACATGCTTGATGGGCGGAAAGCTTTCAGATATGAAACCATACCAACTTGGGAGTGCTTTCCAAAACGAAGACTGGTTGAAGTCCAGAACGGTTCTCACTGAACTGCATGAGTTTTGAGCTTGAAGATACGAATCCAATCGTGACGATACATTTTTGAAGCAATCGATCCAACAAGGAGAGAAGTTCTCTGCGGAAGTGAGGTCCACATGACTGTGGCGCGTTCTCTTGAGGTACATCCTTCCGCAAATAGCAACATCCAAGCACCTTTGACCTCACCATTCGTGGCTACATTTCTAAGTGGGGGGGGTCAGAGACACCTAAAGTTCTATTTGGGCGGGCAAAGTTACGGTACAAAGTAATGCCTGCCAGGCCTACCTACCTAAACGGCTAGTTGCCAGTAGATCGAGGCAAGGGAAGTGTCAGATTTGCAAATCTTTCATAAAATCTCTAGGCAGAGATCTGAATCAGGAAAGGTGCAGAACAAAGCAGCATTTGCAGACAACACACAGGACAGCAGAGATTTCGACTTGTTGCGATCAGTGAGTCACTGGGTCTTACAGAGACAGGATTCCTTTGCAATTTGCGCTGCGCCAGAATCGACGCGGGTTTTTGGTGCAAAGCGCATTAGGGCAGGGAAAGCTGGGTGAAAAAGCTCGCTGCTGAACAAAAGATGTAACGTCACCAAACTGCTATTTGTATATGTTCATGATATACATGAAAGTAAAAAGAAGATGGTGTGTTCATGTATTTTCCGTTTATGGACTGCCACGAGGATGCTTCACATCCCAAGTTGTGCAGTCAATCTAGGTGGTACTTGTAGCATTATCATAAATAGCGAAAGCTCCCCCAAAGATCAAAGATATTAAAACAGGAAAAGGTAGGAGATTCTAAGCTGCTTTCTGACAACAACCTACAGCATCTAAATCTACAGTAAACTCTTGCTGCTCAGCCTTTTTTTCACTGTAAACTGCCCACAATTTCGAGAAATCGAGCGCGCCGTGGTGCACTGCTGAGAACAGCGTGCCACCAGCGACAGCTCGCAGCTCATTGGCCCCGGGCGAAAGCCTGCGCAACAGGGATAGAGGCTGACCCCTAACCGGGCGCCCGGTGGTGGCTGCGCTTCAATGGGCGGCCGAAACAGCACGAAACGGTGAATTCGCAGACGGACGTGTCAACGAGGCAGGATTGATCTGTCCCTCTGGGTCATTAACCAATCAACTGATGGGGGATAGTAACCAAGCAGTGACAGGAATCACCAACAATTTCATAGGGAAAGCAATGGTGAATGTGGGGGTTAAAAACCAATAATGGGGGCCAATAACCAACAAAACTATAGGGAAAACAATGGTGAATGATGGTGAACCAGGGGTACAGGGATTTGACCCACAGCCATTTTTTGCTATGGAAGCAGCCCACGTGATGAAAACTACCGAGCTGTTTATATGGCCCTACCTGGCCAAGTGTTACCAAGAAAAATACTTGGCTTACCGGAGATGATCCCGAGATGATGACTTTTTTCTCCAAAGCGAGAATCATGTTCGATGAAGTCGGAACCTATTAGGCAATATTAGGCAAACATCATGCAAGAGCCTTGGCGATCATGACGTTTGTGTTGGTGACGTCGCAGTTGTTTCGTTTGCCGCCAATATATGGAATGTGTTTTGTGCATAAGCGGAGGTACCAAACCATCCGAGCTGATAGAAATTATAGAAAAAGAAACTAGCTGGCCATTTCAACAAACGAAGTTCCAGAAAGGGGCTCCACTATTGGACTGGTCTTCTTGTTAGCACCGCATGGGAGCAGCAGACAATTGGAAGTGATCACGAACAACCAGGTGTTTTCATGTATAGCATATGTGTAG
>VSDK01006108.1:0-15672 GCA_009767595.1 Symbiodinium kawagutii
AACCCTAAACCCTAAACCCTAAACCCTAAACCCTAAACCCTAAACTTCTAAACCCTAAACCCTAAATTCTTTCTGACATTTCTTTTAACATTCTCTCTGACGTTCCTTCCTCGCGGTTGAGGTCCGGCAGCGACCACTGGCCGCGGATGGTCGTGGTTGAGGTCCGGCAGCGACCACTGGCCGCGGATGGTCGTGGTGGAGGCCCGGCAGGAGGTCCAATAACAGGAGGAAAGAAAGAGAAGAAGGAGGAGTTAACTCTGATAAAATCTAATAACCCTCACCTGACAGGTGGGGAAAAACAAAAAACCGAAGAAATTCACTAAGAGTTGAAATTTCCATCTTGCCAAGATTTGGTGAAGATGTCTACCTTGAAATATCTTGAAAGAGACACGATAGAAAAATTTGCTGAAATTTGAAATTTCCATCTTGCCAGGATCTGGTAAAGATGTCTGCCTTGAAATATCTTGAAAGAGACAAGATTCAAAATTTCGCTAAAAATTGATATTTCCATCTTGCCAAGATCTGAGAAAGATGTCTGGAAAAAATTTGAAAGAAAAAAAAGCAAAATTCACTCAAAGTTGAAATTTCCATCGTGCCAAGATGTGGCAAAGATGTTTGCTTTGATATGTTTTGAAAAAGAAAAGATCAAGAAATTCGCTAAAAGTTGAAATTTCCATCTTGCCAAGATCTGGTGAAGATGTCTGTATTGAAATGTGTTGGAAGAGACAAGATCGAAAAATTCGCTAAAAGTTGAAATTCCCATCTTGCAAAGATTTGGTGAAAATATCTTTCTTGAAATGTCTTGACAAAAATCGAAAAAATTCACCAAAAATCGATGTGTTTATCTTGCCAAGATCTGGTAAACATAATCGTCTTAAAATATCTTAAACAAAAAAAGATCGAAAAACTAAAAGTTGACATTTTTATCTTACCAAGATCTGGCGAAAATATCTGCCTTTGAATTTATCAGAAAAAAATCGAAAAATTCGCTAAAATTGAAATTTCCATCTTGCCAAGATCTGGTAAAAAAAATGTCTTGAAATATCTGGATCGAAAGAAAATACCAAAATTGCTAAAAGTTGAAACTTCTATTTTTCCAAGATTTGTTGAAGATGCTTGTCTTGAAATGTTTCGAAAGAGAAGAGATTGAAAAATCCGCGAAAAGTTGAATCTTAAAAAAGAAAAGATTTCAAAATTTCGCGAAAAGTTGAAATTTTTATCTTGCCAAGATCTGGTAAAAATATCTGCCTTGAAATATTTTAATACTCGCTAAAAATAAAAATTTTATCTTGCCAAGTTTGAAAATAATGTTTATTTTAAAATCTTGAAGAAAAAAAAAGATTAAAAAATGCACTAAAAATTGAAATTTCCATCTTGCCAAGATCTGGTGAAAATGTTTGTCTCGAAATGTCTTGCAAGGGAAAAACTGGAAAAAATCGCTAAAAGTTGAAATTTCGATCTTGCCAAGGTCTGGTGAAGATGTCTGTCTTGAAATATCTTGACAGAGAAAAAAATTACTTAAAATTAAGATTCATATCTTACCAAAATATGGTAAAAATATGTGTATTCAAATATTCAAAAAAATACAAAAACTTTCCAAAATTTGAAATTTAATTTTACCAAGATATAATAAACATGTTTATTTTTCATTCTTTCAAAAACAAATTTTAATTGAATTTCTATTTTGCCAAAATCTGATAAATATATTCATTTTGATATATCTTGAAAAAAAAGATTTCAAAAATTCCCAAAAAAAAAATTAAAAAAAAAAACATCATGCCAAGATTTGAAAAATATCTATTTAGAAATATTTTGAAAGAGAAAAAAAACTCGCTAACAGTTGAAATTTTTATCTTACCAAGATCTGGTCAAGATATTTATTTTAAAATATTTTCAAAAAAAAGTATCAAAAACTTACCAAAAGTTGAAATTTCCATCTTGCCAAGATTTGGTGAAGATGTTTGTCTTGAAATGTCTTGAAAAAAAAATCGAAAAATTCGCTAATAGTTGAGATGTTCCATCTTGCCAAGATCTGATAAAGATGTCTGTTTTGAAAAATTTTGAAGGAAACAAGAAAGAAAAATTCACTGAAAGTTGAAATTTCCATCGTGCCAAGATGTGGCAAAGATGTTTGCTTTGATATGTTTTGAAAAAGAAAAGATCAAGAAATTCGCTGAAAGTTGAAATTTCCATCTTGCCAAGATCTGGTGAAGATGTCTGTATTGAAATGTGTTGGAAGAGAAAAGATCGAAAAAATCGCTAAAAGTTGAAATTCCCATCTTGCAAAGATTTGGTGAAAATATCTTTCTTGAAATGTCTTGACAAAAATCGAAAAAATTCACCAAAAATCGATGTGTTTATCTTGCCAAGATCTGGTAAACATAATCGTCTTAAAATATCTTAAACAAAAAAAGATCGAAAAACTAAAAGTTGACATTTTTATCTTACCAAGATCTGGCGAAAATATCTGCCTTTGAATTTATCAGAAAAAAATCGAAAAATTCGCTAAAATTGAAATTTCCATCTTGCCAAGATCTGGTAAAAAAAATGTCTTGAAATATCTGGATCGAAAGAAAATACCAAAATTGCTAAAAGTTGAAACTTCTATTTTTCCAAGATTTGTTGAAGATGCTTGTCTTGAAATGTTTCGAAAGAGAAGAGATTGAAAAATCCGCGAAAAGTTGAATCTTAAAAAAGAAAAGATTTCAAAATTTCGCGAAAAGTTGAAATTTTTATCTTGCCAAGATCTGGTAAAAATATCTGCCTTGAAATATTTTAATACCCGCTAAAAATAAAAATTTTATCTTGCCAAGTTTGAAAATAATGTTTATTTTAAAATCTTGAAGAAAAAAAAAGATTAAAAAATGCACTAAAAATTGAAATTTCCATCTTGCCAAGATCTGGTGAAAATGTTTGTCTCGAAATGTCTTGCAAGGGAAAAACTGGAAAAAATCGCTAAAAGTTGAAATTTCGATCTTGCCAAGGTCTGGTGAAGATGTCTGTCTTGAAATATCTTGACAGAGAAAAAAATTACTTAAAATTAAGATTCATATCTTACCAAAATATGGTAAAAATATGTGTATTCAAATATTCAAAAAAATACAAAAACTTTCCAAAATTTGAAATTTAATTTTACCAAGATATAATAAACATGTTTATTTTTTATTTTTTCAAAAACAAATTTTAATTGAATTTCTATTTTGCCAAAATCTGATAAATATATTCATTTTGATATATCTTGAAAAAAAGATTTCAAAAATTCGCCAAAAAAAAAATCCATCTTGCCAGAAATATTTTGAAAGAGAGAAAAAACTCGCTAACAGTTGAATTTTTTATCTTACCAAGATCTGGTCAAGATTTATTTTAAAATATTTTCAAAAAAAAGTATCAAAAACTTACCAAAAGTTGAAATTTCCTTCGTACCAAAGATATGGGAAGGATATTTGTTTCAAAAATTCTTAACAAAGAAAAAATCGAAAAATTCACTCAAAGTTGAAATTTCTTGTTTGCCAAGATCTGGTGAAGATGTTTGTCTTGAAATGTCTTGAAATGTCTTGAAATGTCTTGAAATGTCTTGAAAGAGAAAAGATCGAAAAAGTCGTTGAGAATTGAAATTTTAATCTTGCCAAGATCTGGTCATGCTGTTTGTTCTGAAATATATTGAAATATGTAAAAGGAGAAAACTTACCAAAATATGGTTGAGATGTTTGAAATCAAAAAAGTCGCTGAAAAAGTTGAAATTTCCACCCTGCAAGATCTGATGAAGAAATTTATCTTAAAAAATCTAGAAAAAAGTCCGTAAAACTTGAAATTTCCATCTTGCCAAGATCTGGTGAAGATGTCTGTCTTGAAATGTCTTGGAAGAGAAAGGGTTTAAAAATTCGATAATAGTTGAAATTTTTATCGTGCTAAGATATGGTGAAGATATTTATCTTAATAAATTTAGAAAAGGAAAAAATACCTACTGAAAGTTGAATTCTTTATTTTGCCAAGATCTGGTAAAGATATTTATCTTGGAATGGCTTCAAAAAAACGCTCAAACTTAAAATCTATATTTTAGTAAGATCTGGTAAAAATATCTGTCTTGGAATGGCTTGACAAAAAAATTTAAAAAAAGGAACCGCGCAAAGTTGAAATTTGTATTTTGCTAAAATCTGGTAAAGACGTCTGGCTTAAAATGTCTTGTTGCCAAGATGTCTAAAATGTCTGCCTTCATATATTGTAAAATAAATAAAAAATGTCTAAATAATAAAAATTTGGAATTTTACCATAATTTGGTAAAAATATTTGTTTTAAAAAATACTTTACTTCGAGTGATCCCCACCATGTCATTTCGACATCGCTTGTTAAATCCACTTTTGTCTGACAATCTCTCCGGCATTTAGAATGACATTCTTTCTGACATTCCCTCCCACATATCTTCTGACATTCTTTCTGGCATATCTTCTGACTTTCTCTCTGGCATATCTTTTGACATTCTTTCTGACATCCTTCTGGCATTCTTTCTGACATATCTTCTGACATTCTTTCTGACATTTCTTCTGACATTCTATCCCCACATTTCTTTTGACATTCTTTCTGGCATCTCTTCTGACATTCTTTCCGACATATCTTCGGGCATTTCTTCTGACATTCTATCCCGACATTTCTTTTGTTACTCTCTCTGCCATTCTTTCTGGCAAGTCTTTTGACGTTCTTTCTGACATCTCCCCCGACATTTTTTCTGACATATCTTCGGACATTCTCTCTGGCATCCCTTTTGACATTCTTTCTGACATTCTTTCTGACATATCTTCTGACATTCTCTCTGACATTCTTTCTGACATCTCTTCTGACATTTCTTCTGACATTTCTTTTGACATTCTCTCTGACATTCTTTCTGTCATATCTTCTGACATTCTCTCTGACATTCTCTCTGACATATCTTCTGACATTCTTTCTGACATATCTTCTGACATTTCTTCTGACATTCTATCCTGACATTTCTTGTGACATTCTCTCTGACATTCTTTCTGGCATATCTTCTGACATTCTCTCTGGCATTCTTTTTGGCATATCTTTTGACATCCTCTCTGACATTTCTTCTGACATTCTTTCTCACATCTCGTCTGACATTTCTTCTGGCATATCTTCTGACATTCTTTCTGACATGTGTTCTCACATATCTTATGACATTCTCTCTGACATTCTTTCTGGCAAATCTTTTGGCATTCTTTCTGACATCTCTTCTGGCATTCTTTCTGACATATCTTCTGACATTCTTTCTGACATTTCTTCTGACATTCTCTCTGACATTCTTTCTGGCATATCTTTTGACGTTCTTTCCGGCATCTCTTCTGGTACTCTTTCTGACATATCTTCTGGCATTCTTTCTGACATCTCTTCTGACATTCTCTCTGACATTCTTTCTGGCAAACCTTTGGACATTCTTTCTGACATATCTTCTGACATTCTTTCTGACATATCTTCTGACATTCTATCCCGACATTTCTTTTGACAATCTCTTTGACATTCTTTCTGGCAAATCTTTTGACTTTCTTTCTGACATCTCTTCTGGCATTCTTTCTGACATATCTTCTGACAATCTTTCCGCCGTATCTTCTGACATTCTCTCTGACATTCTTTCTGACATATCTTCTGACATCTCTTCTGACATTCTTTCTGACATATCTTCTGACATTCTCTCTGACATTCTTTCTCGCATTTCTTTCGACATTCTTTCTGATATTCTTTCTGTCATATCTTCTGGCATTCTCTCTGACATTCTCTCTGACATATCTTCTGACATTCTTTTTGACATGTCTTCTGACATTCTCTCCTGACATCTCTTCTGGTACTCTTTCTGACTTATCTTCTGGCGTTCTTTTTGGCATCTGTCTTGTCATTCTTTCTGGCATTCTTTCGGGCGTTTTTTCTGACATTCTTTCTGACGTTCTTTCCTCGCGGTTGAGGTCCGGCAGCGACCGCTGGGCGTGGATGGTCGTGGTTGAGGTCCGGCAGCAACCACTGGGCGTGAATGGTCGTGGTTGAGGTCCGGCAGCGACCGCTGGGCGTGGACGGTCGTGGTTAAGGTCCGGCAGCGACCACTAGACATGGATGCTCGTGGTTGAGGTCCAGCGGAGGAGAAGGAGGAGGAGGAGGCGGAGGAGGAGAGGCGTGCATGGTCGTGGCTGAGGTCCGCCGGAGAAGGAGGAGGAGGAGGACGAGGAGGAGAAGGAGGAGGAGGAGGTAACTCTAATAAAATCTAGCAACCCTTACCTGACAGGTGGGAAAAAAAGAAATATAATAAGAATTAACATTTCCATTTTCATAAAATATGGTCAAAATATTCATGTTTCATATATTTCTAAAAAAACCTGTTTTGAATTGCATGGTCTATTGAGAAAATTTTCATAGATCTTAGGTTACAAAGGAGAAATACAGAGAAGACCAAGGGAGACAAGCATGAGCAGCAGCATTGAGAAGTAAGAACCCCTTATAGCTTGTCAGCTATCTGGGGAACAAAGGGGGGACAAAGAGAGACAAGCATGAGCAGCGGCAGAGCAGCGGGCAGAGCAGCGGCAAACCAAAGCGCCGATCCAGCCCCACAAGGGAGACGAAGAAGAGACAAAGGGGAGACAAAGGGAGACAAAGAAAAGACAAAGGGGAGACAAAGGGGAGACCATGTCTTGATTCGCGATTGCCACTCAGAGCTCGTTTGTGAGATTCACGATCATTGCCACTCACATTGGTTGGTTCGGATACCCCGGGACGATGGCTCCTTGGTTCCGCTGCTGAGCCACTTCGAGGTTCTGCAGGCGTTCGCTGAGGTTGTTCATCACCCGCGCCATTTCGTTCATCATGCCCTCCATCTGTGTCTGCTCGGTCTCCTTGTACTCTTAGTACTCTTGGGGCAGTGGCTCGCAACCAGTTTCGTCGCTGGACATGCTGGGGCTGTCGGATAGGTCGGTAGATGCCTTTTGCCTTCTTCTGTTCTTCTTGTCTGTCTCTGTGGCCTTCACGGGCTGGTCCACCTTGAGTTGGAGAAAGTGGACGAGGGGCTTCCAATCCTCTGAGTCGTTCTTGTTGTTCGCGACCCATTGGCAATAATCCCCTTCGGTCTCCCACAGCTCCAGGCACGTCTTCCCGGTGTGGGTGGATCCCGGACGGCGCACTCTCTTCCCCAGCTCGTCGATGGTCATCTTCTTGTAGTCTCCCATCTCCTACTGCTTCTTTGCCTTGTTGATCTTCTTGATTTGATCTCCCATCTCCTAGGCTGTCCAACATCGCCGTCGATTAGCTTGCTTGGAATCGCTTGTTTCGAATTGAGCCTACAAAGATTTTCCGGTCCTGGTGCGTGTGAGTCCCCATGTTTTCATCCTTTCTCAACTCCATGTCATTAGGGTCATACAACTCAGCCGTATCCGCAACCCCTGCAGCCACATCATCGCTGGTATCCCGATCCTTGAACAAATCATGGTACAGGTGTTTCCCCTTTAGGAACTCATCAGGAGAGAAAGGGCCATTGATCTCATCATCAATCATACGTAGGTCACGACCCGCATGTTGAAGATGTCCCGGAGCAAATCGCAAGAGAACAAGACCATGACCAACCCAAATGATCGACCCTGGATACCCCCGTCCTTCGGTGGTTTTTTCAGCGAAAAGCACCCTTGCCGGTCCATGCCATTGCCCTCTTTGTTTCGCAGCTTTGCCTTGGCCCTGTCCAAAGTAGTAAACCAAACCACCAACAAAGCAGCCCTTTCCAGCCATCGACAACCATCCACTTTGAGAAACATTTTCCGAGCCTTAGCCACGTTCGCAATGTTTGCATGAAACCTGGGATCCTGACTACCCATGTTGAGAAGATGTTGGTAGCAGTTCAGAGTGGCAAAGACTCTGTCATTGTTTTGACCAAAAGCGAATTGGTTTGGTGAGGACCCTTTGATTTGGCGAACTCCGTTCTTAGCCGAAACAAAGCTTGAATGAGAAAAGATTTAAAAAAATTACTAAAAGGTGAAATGTTTATCTTGCCAAGATCTGGTGAAGATGTCTGAATTGAAATATCTTGAAAGAGAAAAGATCAAAAAATTCTTGAAAAGTTGAAATTTCCATCTTGCCAAGATTTGGCAAAGATGTCTATCTCGAAATGTCTTGAAAGAGAAAAGGTCAAAACACTGGCAAAAAGTTGAAACTTCCATTTTGCCAAGATCTGGTGAAGATGTTTGTCTTGAAATGTCTTGAAAGAGCAAAGATCGAAAAATTCGCTAATAGTTGAGATGTTCCATCTTGCCAATATCTAGTAAAGATGTCTGTCTTGAAATGTCTCGAAAGAGAAGAGATTGAAAAATTCGCGAAAAGTAAAATTTTGAAAGAAAAAAGATCGAAAAATTTCGCTGTAAGTTGAAATTTACATCTTGCCAAGATCTGGCAAAGATATCTATCTTGAAATGTCTTTTTAACGAAAATATCAAATTCCTCGCTGAAAGTTAAAATTTTGTTTTGCTAAGATGTGGTGATGATGTCTGTTTTGAAATATCTTGAAAGAGAAAAACTCAAAATACCGGCAAAAAGTTGATTTTTTATTTTGCCAAGATCTGGTGGAGATGTCTGTCTTGAAATGTCTTAAAAGAGAAAAGACCGAAAAATTCGCTCAAAGTTGAAAGTTCCATTCTACCAAGATCTGGTGAAAATATCTCGTGAAAATATCTGTAGTGAAATGTCTTGAAAAATACAAGATGGAAAAATTCACTAAGAGTTGAAATGTTTATCTTGCCAAGGTTTGGTGAAGATGTCTGTCTTGATATGTTTCGAAAGAGAAGAAGAGAATGAAAAATTCGCGAAAAGTTAAATTATAAAAGAGAAATGATGGAAAAACTTCGCTGAAAGTTGAAATTTCATCTTGCCAACATGTGGTAACGATGTCTATCTTGAAATGTCTTGAAACGAAAAAGATGGAAAAATTTACGAAAAGTTGGACTTTCCATCTTGCCAAAATGTGGTAAAGATTTTTATCTTATGATATTTTAAAAGACACAAAAATAGAAAAACTACAAAATCATTTTTTTTGCCAAGATATGATAAAGATATTTGTCTTAAAATATTTCGAAAAAGAAAAGATCGAAAAATTCCCTAAAAGTTGAAATTTCGATCTTGCCAAGATCTGGTAAAAATATTTTTTAAAAATAGTTTGGAAAGAGAAAAGTTAGAAAAACTCGCTAACAGTTGGAATTTTGATCTTGCCAAGATGTGGTGAAAATGTTTGTATTGAAATGTCTTGCAGGAGAAAGGGTGAGAAATTCACTAAAGGTTGAACTTTGAATCTTGCCAAGATCTGGTGAAGATATTTGTCTTAATATGTCTTGAAAAAGAAAAGATGAAAAAGAAAAGATCGAAAAACTCGCTACAAGTTGAAATTTCCATCTTGCCAAGATTTGGTGAAGATGTCTGTCTTGATATATCTGGGAAACAAAAAAAAAAGCGCTGCAATTTGAAATATCCATCTTGCCAAGATCTGGTAAAGGTGACTAAAAGTTGCAATTTCCATTTTGCCATATATGGTAAAGATGTTTGTCTTGAAATATCTTGACAAAGAAAAAATCGAAAAATTTGCTAAAAGTTGAAATTTCCATCTTGCCAAGATCTGGTGAAAATATCTGTCTTGAAATTTCTTGAAAGAGAAAAGATTGAAAAACTCACTGAAAATTGAAATTTCCATCTTGCCAAGATTTGGCGAAGATGTCTGTCTTGGTATATCTGGGAAAACAAAAAAAAAAGGCTGCAATTTGAAATATCCATCTTGCAGAGAAATGGTAAAGGTGTTTGTCTTGAAAGATCTTGACAAAGAAAAAATCGAAAAACTTGCTAAAAGTTGAAATTTCCATCTTGCCAAGATGTGGTGAAGATGTCTGTCTTGATATATCTGGGAAAACAAAAAAAAGCTGCAATTTGAAATATCCATCTTGCCAAGAAATGGTAAAGATGTTTGTCTTGAAAGATCTTGCCAAAGAAAAAATCCAAAAACTCGCTGAAAGTTGAAATTTCCATCTTGCCAAGATTTGGTGAAGATGTTTGTCTTGAAATGTCTTGAATGGGAAAAGATCGAAAAATTCGCTAATCGTTGAGATGTTCCATCTTGCCAATATCTGGTAAAAATGTCTGTCTTGAAATGTCTCGAAAGAGAAGAGATTAAAAAAACGCGAAAAGTAAAATTCTGAAAGAAAAAAGATCGAAAAAATTCGCTGTGAGTTGAAATTTTACATCTTGCCAAGACCTGGTAAAGATATCTATCTTGAAATGTCTTTTTAACGAAAATATCAAATTCCTCGCTGAAAGTTAAAAAATTTTGTTTTGCTAAGATGTGGTGATGATGTCTGTTTTGAAATATCTTGAAAGAGAAAAACTCAAAATACCGGAAAAAAGTTGATTTTTCATTTTGCCAAGATCTGGTGGAGGTGTTTGTCTTGAAATGTCTTAAAAGAGAAAAGACCGAAAAATTCGCCCAAAGTTGAAAGTTCCATTCTACCAAGATCTGGTGAAAATATCTGGTGAAAATATCTGTAGTGAAATGTCTTGAAAATACAAGATGGAAAAATTCACTAAGGGTTGAAATGTTTACCTTGCCAAGGTTTGGTGGGGATGTTTGTCTTGATATGTTTCCAAAGAGAAGAGAATGAAAAATTCGCGGAAAGTTAGATTATAAAAAAAAAATGATGGAAAAACTTCGCTGAAAGTTGAAATCTCATTTTGCCAAGATGTGGTAACGATGTCTATCTTGAAATGACTTGAAAAGAAAAAGATGGAAAAATTTACGAAAAGTTGGTCTTTCCATCTTGCCAAAATGTGGTAAAGATTTTTATCTTATGATATTTTAAAAGACAAAAAAATAGAAAAACTCAAAAAGAATTTCTTTCTGCCAAGATATGAAAAAGATATTTGTCTTAAAATATTTCGAAAAAAGAAAAGATCGAAAAATTCGCTAAAAATTGAAATTTCGATCTTCCCAAGATCTGGTAAAAATATTTTTTAAAAATAGTTTGGAAAGAGAAAAGTTAGAAAAACTCGCTAACAGTTGGAATTTTGATCTTGCCAAGATGTGGTGAGAATGTTTGTATTGAAATTTCTTGCAGGAGAAAGATTGAAAAATTCACTAAAGGTTGAGCGAGATCTGGTGAAGATATTTGGCTTGGAAAAGATAAGATCGAAAAAACTCGCTACAAATTGAAATTTCCATCTTGCCAAGATTCGGTGAAGATGTCTGTCTTGATATATCTGGGAAAACAAAAAAACACTGCTGCAATTTGAAATATCCATTTTGCCAAGATCTGGTAAAGGTGATTAAAAGTTGCAATTTCCATTTTGCCAAATATGGTAAAGATGTTTGTCTTGAAATATCTTGACAAAGAGAAAATCGAAAAACTTGCTAAAAGTTGAAATTTCCATCTTGCCAAGATCTGGTGAAAATATCTGTCTTGAAATTTCTTGAAAGAGAAAATATCGAAAAACTCACTGCAAATTTTCCATCTTGCCAACATTTGGCCAAGATGTCTGTCTTGATCCATCTGGGAAAACAAAAAACCGTTGGAATTTGAAATATCCATCTTGCAGAGAAATGGTAAAGGTGTTTGTCTTGAAAGATCTTGACAAAGACAAAATTGAAAAACTTGCTAAAAGTTGAAATTTTCTCTTGCCAAGATGTGGTAAGGATGTCTGTCTTGATATATCTGGGAAATCACAATAAAAAGCTGCAATTAGAAATATCCATCTTGCCAAGAAATGGTAAAGATGTTTGTCTTGAAAGATCTTGACAAAAACAAAATCCAAAAACTCGCTGAAAGTTGAAATTTCCATCTTGCCAAGACTTGGTGAAGATGATTGTCTTGAAATGTCTTGAAAGAGAAAAGATCGAAACATTCGCTAATCGTTGAGATGTTCCATCTTGCCAATATTTGGTCAAGATGTCTGTCTTGAAAAAATTCGCGAAAAGTCAAATTTTGAAAGAATAAAAATCCAAAAATTTCGCTGTAATTTGAAATTTTACATCTTGCCAAGACGTGGTAAAGATATTTATCTTGGAATGTCCTTTTAACAAAAATATGAAATGCATTGCTGAAAGTTGAAAAATTTTGTTTTGCTAAAATGTGGTGATGATGTCTGTTTTGAAACATCTTGAAACAGAAAAACTCAAAATACTGGAAAAAAGTAGATGTTTTATTTTGCCAAGATCTGGTGGGGATGTCTGTCTTGAAATGTCTTAAAAGAGAAAAGACCGAAAAATTCGCCCAAAGTTGAAGACTCCATTTTACTAAGATCTGGTAAAAATATCTGGTGAAAATATCTGTAGTGAAATGTCTTGAAAAATACAAGATGGAAAGATTCACCAAGCCTTGAAATGTTTATCTTCCCAAGGTTTGGTGAAGACGTCTGTCTTGATATCTTTCGAAAGAGAAGAGAATGAAAAATTCGCGAAAAGTGAAATTTTGAAAAAGAAATGATGGAAAATTTTCGGTGGAAGTTGAAATTTCATCTTTCCAAAATGTGGTAACGATGTCAATCTTGAAATGTCTTGAGAAAGAAAAGATAAAAAATTACGAAAAGTTGAACTTTCCATCTTGCCAAAATGTGGCAAAGATATTTATTTTTTGATTTTTCAAAAGACAAGGAAATAAAAAAACAAAAAAAAGGTTTTGTGTGCCAAGATATGACAAAGATATTTGCCTCAAAATATTTCCAAAAAAAAACAAATCGAAAAATTCGCTAAATATGAAATTTCGATATCGCGAGAATCTGGTAGAAAATATTTTGAAAAAAAAATTTGGAGAGAAAAAAAATGGAAAAACTTGCTTTCAGTTGAAATTTTGATCTTGCCAAGATGCGGTGAAAATGTTTGTATTGAAATTTCTTGCAGGAAAAAAATTGAAAAATTCATTGCAGGTTGAACTTGAATCTTGCCAAAATCTGGTGAAGATAATTGACTTTATGTGACAAGTTGAAATTTCCATCCTGCCAAGATTTGGTGAAGATGTCTGTCTTGATATATCTGCAAGAAAAAAACTCTTCAATTTGGAAGCTCGGTTTTTCAAAGATCTTGAAAGGTGTTTGTTTTGAAGGCTGATGAAGAAAAGAGGATTGAAAACCTGATGTGCCAACAATGGTGAAGATGTTTGTCTTGACATTTCTCGACAAGGAAAATCGAAAAAACTTGTGAAAAGTTGAAATTTCCAGCTTGCAAAGATGTGGCAAAAATATTTGCCTTGAAATTTCTTGAAAGGGAAAAGAGCGAAAGACTCGCTCAAAAATGAAATTCCCATCGTTCCAAGATTTGTTGAATGTCTGTTTTGAAAAATCTGGGAAAACAATTGAAAAAAAACGCAATTTGCAATATCGATCTTACCAAGACATTGTGCTTTGAAATATCTTAGCAAAAAAAAAAAGAATTTTCCATCTTTCCAAGGTTTGGTGAAAAAAATCTGTCTGGATATATCGGGGAAAACAAAAGAAAAAAAGCGGCAATTTGAAACATCCATCTGTCCAAGATTTGGAACGAAGGTTTGGCTTGAAATATCTTGACAAAGAAAAAATCAAAAAATTGCCAAAAATTCAAGTATATTCTGCCAAGATTAGGTCAAGCTGTTTGTACTAAGATGTCTTGAAAGACATAAAATTACAAAAATTGGCTTAAGGTTTGAAATTTATATTCTATCAGGATCTGGTGGAGATGCTTGTCTTTCAATTTCTTGAATTGTTTATGTCGAATTCACCCCGCCATGTTGTTTCAACACAACTTATTGACCCCACATGTCTTCGGACATATCTTCTGACGTTTCTTCTGACATTATCTCCGGGCAAGTCTTTTGACATTCTCTCTGACATTTTGTCCGGCATATTTTGAGATTCTGTCTGCCATTCTGTCTGACATTCTTTCTGAAATCTTATCTGATGATATCTTCTGACATTCTTTTCAACATTCTTTCGCACATTCTGACATTTCTTTTGACACTGTCTCTGACGTTCTTTCCTCGTGGTTGATTGAGGACCACCAACCACCACTGGCTGCACATGGTCCCAATTGAGGTCTGGCAGCAACCACAGGCTGGGCAGGAGGTCCAATAACAGGAGAGCAGAGAAAAAAAGCTGCGATTGAGATTACGAAATCTTGTAAGGGTGTCTGGTTTGAAGTCTGTTGAAAGAAAAAACATTGAATACCTCACTGGAAGTTGCAATTTCATTTTGCTCAGTATGATCAAGATGTTGCTTTTGAAATACCTTGACAAAAAAAGGAAACAATTTGCTAAAAGTTGAAATTTCCATCTGGCCAAAATCGGGTGAAAATATTTGTCTTTAAATGTCTTGACAGAAAAAAAATGGAAAAACTCCGTGAAAATTGAAATTGGCATCTTCTCAAGGTTTCGTGAAGCTGTCTGTCTTGATATTTTGCCAAAGAAAAAATCGAAAAAACTTGCTAAAAGTTGAAATTTCCATTTTCCCGTGGATTTGGATGTCGGTCTTGAAATCGTGACAAAGAAAAAATCGAAAAACTTGCTAAAAATAGAAATTTCCATCTTGCCAAGATTTGGTGAAGATGTCGGTCTTGAAAAGATGCAAAAACAAAGAAAGCTGCAATTTGAAATGTCTATTTTGCCAAGATATGGTCAAGATATGGTGCTGACATCTTTTTGATGGATCTTCTGACATTGTGTCTCACATTTTTTCTGGCATAACTTTTTGACATTTCTTTTGACCATTTTTTTCTGTCATGTCATTTTCTCGGAATTTTTTTTCTTGCATTTCTTCCGACATTCTTTCTGATATTTTTCAAGACATTTCTTCTGACGTTCTTCCTTGTGGTTGTGGTCTGGCAGAGGCCGGTCAAACGGCAAGGCTGAGTACCCCCTGCTACTCTGGCCTGCTGCTATCTGCTTGGCGCTGGGAACGGCTGCGCCGGCCGCACCTTGCTAAAATCTTTTGGAGTTGACTTGATTCAATTTTGGATTCCTTTGATTTCAATAGAGTGTATTTCGAATTTTTTTACTCACGATTTTTTTAATTTTTGAAATTTCTTTCTGGATTTTTTTTCTTCCTTCAATCTTTTGCGATTTACTAGTTCACCTCCTGGTTTTATCCTTGTTCCATGTAATTCTTTTTAATTTCGGTTGTATTGCCGGCCCGCTCTGCGCTCCCTCCTGTCGTCTTTATCAATGTGCTGTTGCCCCTGAAAAAAAAACTTGTGGTCACATCTGATTGTTCTTCTTTGCTTTAGCATCTGCTGTATTTGGACCCCTCAACAATTTTTTCGGCTTTTTTCTCACGGCCCCATTTACAGATCTGGGGGTAAGAGCTCACCTCTCTTGTTCTTCTTCTCTCTTACACACACGGGCCCTCCCGTCAGAACCGCTAGCAAGTGTAAAATATGTCATGTTCCAGATTCTATGTTAATTTTCCCAAAAAAAAATCCAAATTATATCAGAACCTTTTTGAAACAGAAAAAAAAATGTCAACAGCAAAAAATAGAAACAGTACATGTGCAAGGGAAAAATTCATAAATATGGAAAAAAAAATAATTTATTATTCGATTTTTTTGTTTTACTACTTTTTCTAATTTCATGCAATGATTATCTATTTCATTTTTACTTATATTATCCCTTTTTTAATTCATTTTTTTTTGAAAAAAAATTCTTTTTACAACTTTCTTAT
>VSDK01006108.1:30041-80131 GCA_009767595.1 Symbiodinium kawagutii
TCATCATCATCATCATCATCATGGTCATCATGGTCAACATCATCATCATCATCATCATCATCATCATCATCATGGTCATCATCCTCATCATCATCATCATCAAGGTCATCGTCATCATCATCCTGACAATCATCATCACCCGCACCATCATTCAGATCTTGCACACCAGCATCATCATGACCATCACCATCACCATCACCATCATCATCATCATCATCACCATCACCATCACCATCACCATCCCCATCACCATCACCATCACCATCATCATCATCATCATCCTCACCATCACCATCACCATCACAATCACCATCACCATCATCATCATCATCATCATCCTCACCATCCTCCTCATCATCATCATCACCATCACCATCAACATCAGCATCAGCATCAGCATCATCATCATCATCATCATCATCATCATCGCCCTCACCATCATCACCATGATCAACATCATCATCATCATCATCATCATCATCATCATCATCATCTTCATCATGGGCATCATCATCATCCTAACCATCATCATCATCATCATCATCATCATCATCATCACAATCACCATCACCATCACCATCACCATCATCATCATCATCAACATCCTCCTCACCATCACCATCAGCATCAGCATCAGCATCAGCATCAGCATCATCATCATCATCACCATCATCACCATCATCATCATCTTCATCATGGGCATCATCATCATCCTAACCATCATCATCATCATCATCATCATCATCATCATCATCTTCATCATGGGCATCATCATCATCCTAACCATCATCATCATCATCATCATCATCATCATCACAATCACCATCACCATCACCATCATCATCATCATCAACATCCTCCTCACCATCACCATCAGCATCAGCATCAGCATCAGCATCAGCATCATCATCATCATCACCATCATCACCATCATCACCATCATCACCATCATCATCATCATCATCATCATCATCATCATCATCATCATCATCTTGTCTTTCATTCATCTATGAAGTGTGATTATCAAACTTGACGTTGCTATAGCATCACCTTTTCCGCTCTTGGGCTAACCGTCGTCTAGTTTGCTTCAGAACTATGTGAATTAAACGCTTCGGGGCCCGGCCAAGCTTCACACCCAGCATTGTGAACGCAAAGCCAAAGCATAGGAAGGGCTCCAGGGCCTTTTCCGAATGCAGGGCCTGAGCGCCTGAGCGACGTGGAATGCATGGCCCATGATGACATGAAAGACAAAGAAGCACATGTCGTACAAGCAAATCATTGGTAGATATTGGCTTCCATGTGGCCCAATGCTGAAGGTATTAGCATCCACGAAATGTTCCCGGATGACCCGACTGCAAAAAAAAACAAGAAGCCTTCAAAGTTAATATGATTTTGTAAGATCTTATTTCCAGCCTAGCCTTTCAAACCGAAAGTGAAACCGAGCTGGGGCCCTACAAATTGACATGGCCCAAGTGCAGAGCCAGGGTCAGAGCCAGGATGTAAGCAAGTAGGTCAAACTTCGCAGTGAGCCTGAGCTTGCCAAAAATTGTATCCATCGGTTTCGTGGTTGTCATCAGCAATATCGTTAGTGGTTCCAGGTTTGCAAGTCTTCATTTCACGAATGGTTCATGGCCGGTGTTGTTGAACATGTTCAATGTCGGCCCGCTGGAGCAGCTCCGCAACACTTCTTCGCTGCCAAATTTTGTGCTGTTCTTTTGCGGTATGTGGAATCCAGTTTGGCCACCAGAACCAGGGTAGCTTACGCAAAGCTTGCAAACATAAACATAGCTTGCACAAGAACCCAGGACGTCCGTATGAATGCCAACTGATGAACACAAGATGCGTCCTCAGCCCTCCCCCTGTTGGCGGCCCGCGCGTGTGCAAGTTATTGATTAGTTTTGGGTCCGGGTAGCAAGGGGAAGCCCCTCAATTTCATTAGGCTTAGGGGGTGCTGCAACCCTTTGCATTTTCAGTGGTTTGTGTAGCTAAGAATCTTTGGCGCCCTGTCGCAAAAGAGTCTTGGCATGACACCCTTGAAAAGTAACTCGGCTCTGGAGGCCATGCTCTTGTTACTCTTTTTCTGGCGCCCTTGCAGAACAGTCTTGCAGGAATGGGTCTGCATGCGAAAAAACCGCTTACAAGTTGACTGCTGTCATGCCATGTTGGCCATCGACAAGTGGCTGACAGCACTGATGATGGTGATGGGCAATGGGCCCAAATGGAGTTCCAGGTGCTGCGGAAGCGTCACGTCCACGAGACCTGTTGCCATGCAACTGCGAAACATCTTTCCCTTAACCACGGCTTTGAATTGCTGTGATGACCCTTTGCAAAAACATGTTTTTTAACGCCGAACTGGCGGCTCTTTGGTTGTGAAAACTTGGGACGCACCCCTGCGGCGGAAAAAAAATACTAGGGGGCCATGCCTGGCAAACTGGCACCCCAGCCTGTGGTCATGTAGGCTGCAAAGACGCCCGTTGTGGCCAGGACGATCCCCGGACAGCAAAAGGCTTTCCAAGAGATCCGCGACAGGTGTTCGACGCGGCCTGAAACGAGCAGCTTTTGAGCCTGCACGCATGGTTGGCAAACTTGCTATCTTTCAGGACAGACGCTGGAGGACAGATCTGCCAACCAAACCCGCAAACCCGCTGGTATAACAAACAGCCATCAAGTAAGGAACCAAGCAGCGAAAAGATGTTGTTGTTCTTCTTTTTTTTGGGCTGGGTTGGTGCCAGCGTTCCATTTACGGCAAACATCTGGCTAAGTTGATCTCCAAATGTTATCAGGTATTGCTGTCTTTCTTCCTTGCTTGCTCCCCTTCTTTCCTTTCCCACCCGCTTTCTTCTTTCCCTTCTTCCTGCTCTTCTCTTCTGTCCTTCCTTGGTTGCTTCTTCCCTTGCTTCGTCTTTGTTTGTTCTGTCCTTTTGTCCTTCCTTCCTCCGTCTTCCGCTTCATTCCTTGCTTTCTAGTTGATTTTTATCCAGCCTTTGCTCTGCTGTGCCTGGCAGAAAACCGTCGCGACGGCAAAAGGACAATAAATAAACAATTGAAAAAGGGGAACCGGAAAGACAGGACCAAGACAAAGACCAAAATAAGGCGGAGATTGAACAAGTAGAAAATGACAAAGTGAAAGAGAAGAAGAAAAAACATCCTAGATGAACAATCCTAAACGAAAAAAGGCTAAAGCACGGAACACGAAGGAGAAAGAGCCTCCAAGTACATTTGCCCACCAATGGAAAACATTCTCTCCACCTACAGGAGAAGCACCCAGGCCCCAGTATTTGTCCGGGTGGATGTGGAGCCCCAAAGATTATCAAAGGCAGGTGTTGATGGCGGTCTCCAAAACGTGCCCGAAACATCCAAATCAGCAAATATTTTGCGCCATTGCTTTTGCCAAAACTCAAACATAACATTGGTACGCCATTTTTTCGATAGAAATCCGACTTTGCGTGGACCAAATCATGCCAATCACGGGTAGAAATCTGAGTTTGGGATCCTGTTGACACTTTTAAAGTTGGCGTCCAGCTCGGCCGGCGCCACCTTTGGCGTCGTGAACTGATGACGGCGTTGTGTCATCAAAGCTAAAGCCCAGGCAGCCGCAGAGCGCCAAGGCCCTAAGCACGTGACCATGGAAGTTCCCATGTGAAACCAAAGGGGCGAAACCTAGCGGTAAATCTTTCAAACTACCTCTCTATCTACCTCTTTGTCTATCTATCTAACTACCTATCTGTCTATCTCTCTATCTATTTATCTAGCTATCTATCTATCTATCCAACTTTCTTTCTATCTGTCTATCTGTCTACCTATCTATCTATCTATCTATCTAGCTATCTATCTATCTAGGTCTCTACCTCTCTATCTATCTACCTACTTATCTACCTATCTATCTATCCCTCTACCTATCCCGCTTTATTTCTCACTATCTATCTAGCTATCTACCTCTCTATCTATCCCTCTACCTATCCAGCTTTCTTTCGAACTGTCTATCTATCAATCTATCTAGCTATCTTCCTCTTTATCTATCTATCTATGAACATACCTACCTACCTATCCCTTTACCTATCCGACTTTGTTTCTATCTGTCTATCTATCTATCTAGGTCCCTACCTCTCTATCTATCTACCTGATTATCTACCTATCTATCTATCCCTCTACTTATCCAGCTTTCTTTCAATCTGTCTATCTATCTATCTAGCTATCTACCTTTCTATCTATCTATCTACCTACTTATCTACCTATCTATCCCTCTACCTATCCAGCTTTCTATCTATCTGTCTATGTATCTATCTAGCTATCTACCTCTCTATCTATCTCTCTACCTATCAATCGTTCTTTCTATCTGTCTATCTATCTGTCTACCTATCTGTCCATCTATCTATCCCTCTACCTTTCGATCCTTCTTTCAATCTGTCTTTCTATCTATCGACTTATCTATTCACCTATCTATCCCTCTACCGATCGATCTTTCTATTCATCTATCTATCTATCGGCCTGTCTGTTCATCTACCTATCCCTCTACCTATCCAGCTTTCTTTCAATCTGTCGATGTATCTATTGATCCATCTATCTACCTACCTATCATTTCATCTATCTATCGCTCTTTCTATCTATTTATCTGTCGATCTACCTCTTTATCTATCCCTCTACCTATCGATCTTTCTTTCCATCTGCCTATCTATCTGCCTACCTATTTGTTCATCTATCCATCCCTCTACCTATCGATCCTTCTTCCAATCTGTCTATCTATCTATCTATCGACCTATCTATTCATCTATCTATCCCTCTACCTATGGATCTTTCTATTCATCTATCTATCTATCGACCTGTCTGTTCATCTACCTATCCGTCTTCCCATCAATCTTTCTTCCGATATGTCTATCAATCGACCTATGTATTCATCTACCGATCCCTCTACCGATCGATCTTCCTTTAAATCTGTCTATCTATCTCTCGGCCTAATTATTCATCTATCTATCCCTCTACCTATCGATCCTTCTTTCCATCTGTCTATCTATTTATCGACCTATCTGTTCATCTATCTATCCCTCTACCTATCGATCCTTCTTTCAATCTGTCTATCTATCGACCTATCTTTTCATCTATCTATCCCTCTACCTATCAGTCCTTCTTTCAATCTGTCTATCTATCTATCGACCTATTTATTCATCTATGTATCCCTCTACCTATCAATCTTTCTTTCAATCTGTCTTTCTTTCTATCTACCTATCTATTCATCTATGTATTCCTCTACCTATCGATCTTTCTTTCAATCTGTCTATCTGTCTATCGACCTATCTGTTCATCTATCTATCCCTCTACCTATCGGTCCTTCTTTCAAACTGCCTATCTGTCTATCTACCGACCTATCTACTCATCTTTCTATCCCTCTACCTATCGATCCTTCTTTCAATCTGTCTACCTATCTATCGACCTATCTATTCATCTATCTATCCCTCTACCTATCGATCCTTCTTTCAATCTGTCTATCTATCAACGTATCTATTCATCTACCTATCCCTCTACCGATCAATCATCCTTTCAATCTGTCTATCTATCGACCTATCTATTCATCTATCTATCCCTCTACCTATCGATCCTTCTTTCAATCTGTCTATCTATCGACCTATCTATTCATCTATCTATCCCTCTACCGATCGCTCTTTCTTTTCATCTATTTATCTATCTATCTATCTACCTATCTCTTCATCTATCTATCCCTGTACCTATCGATCCTTCTTTAAAATCTGTCGATCTATCAACCTATCTATTCATCTTTCTATCCCTCTACCGATCGATCTTCCTTTCAATCTGTCTATCTATTTATCGACCTGTCAGTTCATCTATGTATCCCTCTATCAATCGATCCTTCTTTCAATCTGTCTATCAATCTATCAAGCTATCTATTCAGCTATCTATCCCTCTACCTATCGATCCTTCTTTCAAGCTGTCTAGCTATCTATCGGCCTATCTATTCATCTATCTATCCCTCTACCTATCGATCTCTCTATCAATCTGTCTATCTATCGACGTATCTATTCATCTATCTATCCCTCTACCTATCGATCTTTCTTTCAATCTGTCTATCTATCTATCGACCTATCTATTCATCTATCTATCCCTCTACCTATCAATCTTTTTATTCATCTATCTATCTACCTACCTATTCATCGATCGATCCGTCTACCTATCGATCTTTCTATTCATCTATCTATCTACCTATCTATTCATCTATCTATCCCTCTACGTATCGGTCCTGCTTTCAAACTGCCTATCTATCTAACGACCTATCTATTCATCTTTCTATCCCTCTACCTATCGATCCTTCTTTCAATCTGTCTATCTATCTATCGACCTATCTGTACATGTATCTATCCCTCTTCCTAGCGATCCTTCTTTCAATCTGTCTATCTATCCACCTATCTATTCATCTATCTATCCCTCTACCGATCGATCTTTCTATTCATCTACCTATCTATCTATCTATCTACCTATCTATTCATCTACCTATCCCTCTACCTATCGATCCTTCTTTCAATCTGTCTATCTATCGACCTCCCTATTCATCTACCTATCCCTCTACCTATTAATCGTTTTTCTATCTGTCTATCTATCTATCGACCAATCTGTTCATCTATCTATCCCTCTGCCTATCGCTCTTTCTTTCAACCTGTCTACCTATCAACCCACCTATTCATCTATCTATTCCTCTGCCTATCGATCCTTCTTTCCATCTGTGTATCTGTCTCTCGGCCTATCTATTCATCTATCTATCCCTCCACCTATCGATCCTTCTTTCAATCGGTCTATCTATCTATCTACCTATCTATTCATCTATGTATTCCTCTACCGATCGATCTTCTTTTTCAATCTGTCTATTTGTCTATCGACCTATATGTTCATCTATCTATCCCTCTACGTATCGGTCCTTCTTTCGAACTGCCTATCTATCTATCTATCGACCTATCTATTCATCTTTCTATCCCTCTACCTATCGATCCTTCTTTCAATCAATCTGTCTATCGACCTAGCTATTCATCTATCTATCCCTCTACCTAGCGATCCTTCTCTCAGTCTGTCTATCTATCGACCTGTCTATTCATCAATCTATCCCTGTACCGATCGATCTTTCTTTTCATCTATCTATCTATCTACCTATCTATTCATCTATCTATCCCTCTACCTATCGATCCTTCTTTCAAGCTGTCTATCTATCTATCTATCGACCTATCTATTCATCTATGTATTCCTCTACCTATCGATCCTTCTTTCAATCTGTCTATCTATCGACCTATCTATTCATCTATCCCTCTACCTATCGATCTTTTTATTCATCTATCTATCTACCTACCTATTCATCTATCGATCCGTCTACCTATCGATCTTTCTATTCATCTATCTTTCCCTCTACCTATCGATCCTTCTTTCAAGCTGTCTAGCTATCTGTCGACCTATCTATTCATCTTTCTATCCCTCTACCTATCGATCTCTCTATCAATATGTCTATCTATCGACGTATCTATTCATCTATCTATCCCTCTACCTATCGATCTTTCTTTCAAGCTGTCAATCTATCCATCGACCTATCTATTCATCTATCTATCCCTCTACCGATCGATCTTTCTATTCATCTATCTATCTATCTATCGACCTATCCATCTATCGATCCATCTACCTATCAATCGTTCTTTCAATCTGTCTATCTATCTATCTATCGACCTATCGGTTCATCTATCTATACCTCTACCTATCGATCTTTCTATTCATCTATCTATCTATCTACCTATCTATTCATGTATCTATCCCTCTACCTATCGATCCTTCTTTCAATCTGTCTATCTATCTATCGAGCTATCTATTCATCTATCTTTCCCTCTACCTATCGATCCTTCTTTCAAGCTGTCTATCTATCTATCGACCTGTCTATTCATCTATCTATCCCTCTAGCTCTCGATCCTTCTATTCATCTACCTATCTATCTACGTATCTATTCATCTCTGTATTGCTCTATCTATCTATCTATCTATCTATCTATCTACCTATCAACATCTCTCTATCTATCTATCTTTCTATCTACCTATCTATCCGTGTGTCTCTCTACCTACCAATCTATCTAGCTATCTATCTACCGATCTCATTGCCAACCTATCTATCCTTTTTTTTATCTATCTATCTATCTTTCTATCTAGCTATCCCTCTACCTGTCAATCTATCTCTCTTCCAATCTATCTATCTACCTATCTATCTATCTACCGCTCAACCTATCTATCTATCTATCTATCTATCTATCTATCTAGCCCTCTTCCTATCTATCCAGCGTTCTATCTATCTCTCTATCTGTCTATCTATCTATCAATCTATCAACCTCCCTCCCTACCTATCAACCAACCTCCTTACCTTTCTATCCATCTGTCTATCCATCTACCTGACGATCTATCTATCTATCTCTCCACCTATCTACCTCTCTACCTATCTCTCTACCTCTCTACCTTCCTATCTATCTATCTATTTACCTCTCCTTCCATCTATCTACCTATCCATCCATCTATCTATCGATCTCTCTATATCTCCACCAAAGCGTCTATCTATCTATCTAGCTAGCTATCTATCTATCTATCTATCTATCCATCTCTCTACCAATCTACCTATCCATCTATCTATCTATCTATCAAGCTCTCTACCTATCTATCTCTCTACCTACCTATCTATCTATCAATCCACCTATCTATTTATCTATCTAGCTGTCTATCTATCTATCTATCTATCTGTCCATCTTAAACTCTCTACCTGTCTATCTACCTATCTATCTGTGTATTCACCTATCTATCTGTCTATGGGTCAATCTCACATGTAGGTAGGTGTATGAATAGCTCTATATATCAAGCATGTTGTAGATATCTATGCTTATCTATCTAGGTGTTGTGCAGGCTATGTTTCTGTGCGCGCTTGTAGGTAAAAACTGGCGCATCTATCACGTAGGTATGATCATGTAGACATACGGAACCCCCAGACTAAGTCAAGCGAATGTGGCACATTCAGCTAATGACTCCTGGTGACGGCTGCAATCCATGTCCTTGCACTCTTTAGATTGCTGATCCATTTAATGCATCTCAGTGGGGTTCTCATGGTGGTGTTATGCTGCTGCATTCGTGGTGCTCTGATTGTGCTATTCTGGTGGTGTTCCGATGCTTGTGTCTTGGTGGTCTCTGGGGGTTGTGTTCTAGCGACGTTTTGGTGATGTTCTGCTTGTGGTGTCTTGGCGTTCTGGTGGTGTTTTTGGTGCTGTGTGGGTGCTGGTGTTCTGGCGGTTTTGTTTTCATGGCGGCGGTGTTTTGTTCTGCGGTGGTGGTGGTGGTGGTGGCTGTTGTTTGCTGTGGTGTTTTGGCTGTTTCGTTGGTGTTTCGATCTATGGTGGTGACCTGGCTGCTCTTCGGGTTCTTGTTGGCACTGGGCATTGTGGTCACTTAGCTGTGGTGATGGCACTTTGCTGCTTGGGCTTCGCCATTGAAATGTGGTGGACGGTGCTGTGCAAAGTTTGCACGCGCAGGTCCCCGTTGGGTTTTTGGCCCTGCGTTTTGAGAACAAACACACCAAAAATTTCCCACCAACATGAAAATCTCAAAATTTGCGAAGCCACAGTTGAGGCTATCCTTTCCCACCTTAAATCCTTGGGCACAACCGGTGCGGCGGTGCAGCTGAGGAGCGCTGAGGCCGTCAGAAAGGGACAGGCGAAGCCGCCCAAATCGTAGAGACCTCCGCCGGCCAAACGGCCCAGTTGCGCACCGAAGCCCACGGCCACCTCCGCCATGCCCACCACATAGGCCACAGCTGGCGCCGACGTTGGGTGTGGTCGGAGCTGTTGTTAATAAAATGTTGATAAGTTAAATGTCAATAAAATGCTGGTAAGTTGATATGTTGCTTTGCACAACCGGTGCGGCGGTGCAGCTGAGGAGCGCTGAGGCCGTCAGAAAGGGACAGGCGAAGCCGCCCAAATCGTAGAGACCTCCGCCGGCCAAACGGCCCAGTTGCGCACCGAAGCCCACGGCCACCTCCGCCATGCCCACCACATAGGCCACAGCTGGCGCCGACGTTGGGTGTGGTCGGAGCTGTTGTTAATAAAATGTTGATAAGTTAAATGTCAATAAAATGCTGGTAAGTTGATATGTTGCTTTGTCGATGTCACTTGGGGGTTGATAGATAGATGGCTTCGTGAATGTTAGTAAGTTGGTTAATAATTTTTGGTTAGTTCGTTAGTTGCTTGGATAATTCACAGTTGATAGAAGGCATCTTATCATCTTTCATCTGTCAGCCTTGTAACTCCGTTTCTAAATCAACTCCGCTTGTCGCAAAGATTAACTTGTGGGGTCAGTGGGTCCTATACCGTCTTGCTCCTATACTTGTGCTCACCCACCTCGGTACCCAGGAAAATCAGCACCGTCATGGCGCCGTTGTCATGATAAACCATCAGCCTTGACTTTTGAACAAGAATGAGAAAGCCTCAGAAAAAATGCTGCCAAAGAAAATGAAAAAAAATCAAGGCCCGAAAGTAATGAGTTGAGACATGGGTCACAGCTGCATGACAAGCCTTGCAGTTTACTGCGTCACAGCTCCCACCTGTGAAACGCCGGGAGATCAAGGTGGTGTTGGCAGCCATGTACAATGCTTGTCCCACGCCCTGTGCGAAGCAAATGCCACTCACCGCAAAGAAAACGGCACCTATGCAGCGATGGTCATGACGACAGTCGGTGGTTTGGGGCCCATTTTAAGAGATCAAAGGCACGCATCATGTGGTAGTTTATGACAGTTAATGGTAGTTCATGGGTTTGCCTGCAATCCCAAACACCTCTAACGAAACCATAAAGGCAGTGGAGGTGTGAAAACTTAACTCTCTCATAAATGACGAAGATGAACCCTGACAAACCAACAGAAACCCTCTTTACATCAGCACCTGCCTCGATTTTTCCCCTGAAACTTGCAGCCGGAGCCGAACAAATCCTGGGTAATCCTTTGGATGGTGCCGCCCTGGTGCTGTCAAGTGCCTACCCATGGTGCCCTTCCAAGATTGGTGGTCTACATTTTGCTGATCTTTGAGGGTACTCACTGTTGCTGTTGTTGAACCGGTTCAGTGTTCTCAGCGATTCTTCACCATGGTTAAGGGCACCTAAAGCAGCGAATCAGATTCGACGATGGTAAGCTGGCGTGCAACTGCCCAGCGAAGCTGTCTCTGGAAGTTGCATCATCTACACTGCTAAGCCACTACACCGGAAACCAATCGCCCAAGAGCCTGTGGACAGCACGTGGTGCAAGAATGCCATCAGGAAGGATGTCAAAGACATAAACTGGCAGAAGCGATGCAACTTGGGCGCAACAAAATCTGTACTGCAACAAAATAACCTGTGTACATTTGGTGGAATGGAACAGTGCAACTTCATCATGGCAAGCCAACCTCAGCAGCAAACATCTTGGAGACTTGAAATTAAGCCTTATAATCATTACACTTGGGGCTGTCGGCAAGTCATTGGTAGCTGATGCTTTCAGTGGCTTAGAGACCTAGGGGCCACTCCGCAACTGACAAATGGAAGATATCGGGCTCCGGAGTTGAAGTTACTCTGGCTTGAACTGCTAAAGATCAAATGCAAACCGCAATTTTCTGGGTAATCATGCTTTCCGAAACGTGGCAGCGCCGAGACATCGTGCAACCTCGTGCATCGTAGCTAAACTCAAGGCCGTGGACCACAACCAAAACCCATATGAGGGTTTCTCAAAATAAGTGTACCCCTAGGTCATCCTCTATTCAGAATTTGCAATAGTAAACCAACCGTCTTGCGGGGTTCCCCATTTGAAAAACCACCATAATAGGACCACAAAAAACCGGTGGAGACGATAATCAATCTGCCCCACGACTTTGGGGGCTCAAAACCCGTGATGTCAAGCGATCATCTTCAGCAATGGATTGATTTTAGAGCTTTTCGAAAAGGCAAAAGAAATCGAAAACCGTCTGTTGCCATCAAAAATAATTGTGACTTAAACCCCTATACTTACTACAATGTACCCAGCTAGTTCTTATGCCCGCCTAAAGTTCCATGGTTTTTGCAGCCTAAAATGTGGGCCAAATTTGATAGTAGCTGGCCTGGGGGCCGCTGTGAGGTTGACCTCCTGAATTTTGGGATGTTGATTGATCAGACCGTGGTTAGTCGATGTCACCATTCAATTCGTACCAGCAATCCAATTGTGCTTGGTCGCTTAGTTGGCCTGTTAGGTGCTAAATTTTCTCCATGCCGCTTGGAATCCCAGCGGTGCTTTCTCACTTTGTTGCTTCATATTTCGTAACCGCAGGACCCACCGCTTCCAGCTGCCCGCCAGCAGTGATACGGAGTGAAAGTAAACGATATGCCGACTGCTTTGAGCCTCAGGGTTGCATCGGCAAAGTGGTCGATTGAGCCTCCAGTTGTAAGAATCATTATTCAATCATATCAACTAAGCAACCCTTGTTGACCATCAGTAGCCATGTTGAAATCATCAACGAACCAAGCAGTAGGCATCACCGAAAATGCGACCACTTCGGCAAAGCGCGGCTTATGCGCCGTCTCATGGACTACGACAAACAGGGGGCTGTATGGCAACTCAACCACAGGACCGACCGGTCAGTTTCAACCAACAACGATCAGAGGTCTTCAGTGGTGTTGAAGGAGTCGTGAACCATTGGCTTTGGGCATTAGCTGATCAAGCAAACTTTCAATCCTTCACACACACACAAACTGAATCACTCACAAGAGTCATTCATGGACGGGTCATGGTGGCTGGTGGTGTCTAATGGTGGATAGTGTTATGAACAGCCGATGATGGTTGATGATCACCGCCTGTTGCTGCAAAAGCTGATCATAATTCTTGGCGATTGATGGTTGATGCTACTTGTTGATGGTGCTTGCTGATGATCGCCATGGCGGTTGATGGCGACTGCTGTGAGTAGTTGATGCTTCATGATGGTGAAACCATACTACCGACACTTGTGTAATTCGTTGTGGTGATGCCTTTACGCTGAGCAGAACCGGATAAATGGTGGCCTATCGAAAGACTTGGTGACTGATGGTGAACAGTTGGGGATCACCATGAACCGTTGATGTTTGACCGCGCAACTAAACCCACCCGAGGTTTATTTGTAGTGAGCGCCCAAGAAATTTGTTGATGGTCAATGATGATGGGAATGATCGTATTCAATATTTGATGACTGTTGACAAACATGGTTTTTGAATGATTGTGATCAATATTCACGGTTTATAGTGATAGATGATGGTAGGCTTCTTGTGAACAAACAAGTGTATGATTGGCGTTTGTTCTTAGTGGTTGATGATCGCAAGTGATGACTGATAGTTGGTGGTTGCTTTAGACAGTGCTTGATTACGGCTACTAGTTGATCACGTCGAACAGTTGATGATACTTCAAGAGGATTAAATCAGGCTCATGACCAACAATAACGCAGAGTTGATTTTTGTTGTTGGATGGATGATTCTCATTGACGGGCTGTCAAAAGACTTGAGGTCGTTAATGACGCTGGATACTTGCGGATCTTTCTAAATACTTCACGATGGTCAAACATAATTCACAATTTCGTAGCTGATACTAATGATTGATGATGATTGGTGAAGGTAAAACCCGTCAATACCAAACCTAATCATGTATGATTGATGAGGGTGCTTGCTGAATGATGACCACAGATGACCTACAAGAGCTGGAGGTCTTGAATAGCTAGTACTGGTTGATGACCCATAGCCATAATTCGCAATTGTGATGATGAATAGATGGCGACCATTGACACTGATTCAGAATGATTCAGAGCTGGGGATGATCACAAGACATAGATGTTCAATGATGATGGGCAGCAGATGTTGATTCTAAGAAATCATTGCTAGGCATGATCAAACATTGCAATGACAAGTATTGTTGGATATTGTTGTTGCTGATGGTTGTTCTTTGGTTGCTGTAGCTTGACGATAGTTGGTGCTTGCTGTTGATGGATTTTAGAAGGTCGATGTTTGAGACCGTTGATTGAGGATGGTGGAGGGTTGTCGCCGATACTTGTTGGTTGCTTGAGTGGTCGACAATGTGGATTGATGAGGGTTCACAAGTGTTGCTTGTTGGTTGGATGATGGTTGCTGTTGATGGTGGTTGGTCGGTTGATGGTTGCTGTTGATGGTAGTTGGTTGATAGATGGTCAATGATTGATGATTGTTGCCGATGGTTGATGGTTGATGATGACGAATCATGGTCGTTGGTTGGTTGATGGTTGTTCTTCAACGCGAGCTCATGATAGGTTGGAGCCCAGTGGCCAAGGCAGATGCCAAAGGTGTTGCCAGGAATGCACCCAGTGGCGTAGCAGACATAACCTGGATGGCGATTGGAGGTTGCTGCAGAATCAAATGGAACTGATGATTTAGCATTGGTTTGGCAGCAACTGCATTATTGATGATTTGTTGATAGCTAGTAGCGACCAATCATAGCTACTATAGCTAATGGTCATTGATCTTAGTTTTTAAAGCTATTATCAATGGCTTCTAGTAGCAATCAATGATGGAACAATGATTGCTCACCCATTACCAAAAATGAGCTAATCAATGATTAATGGCGAATCCATGATCAATAGCAAATATTGATTAATAGCTAATACAAACGACCAACCCAAACTAGCAGCAAATCAACTTTGAACAATTAATGACCAAGCATCATGTTTGGTGGATGTTGTGAAACTTCAGCAACGCTGGTGCAACCTCCAGTGTTAAACCTCGTCGCGATTCACACTTCTAAGCCTTCAAGAAAGCATCATTCTCTAGCAAAAAATGTGAATCGTTCACCAACAATTGACGGCGCATCCATCTCGCCGTCGCTGTGGGCATCTGCCACGGATGCAGTTGACCAATGGATCGGATGTTTTCAGGCCAGTTTCTCCGACACAAAAAGTGAACCACGGATCGGTGTCAATTCCGACCAAAAAGGGGCCCCAGCTGTAGGGAACGTCTCCAAACTTCAGCCAGGTAACAAACAACGATAGAGATGGGGCATCGTGGTTGGTTGCTTACCTTGGGATGTTAAACCCGTATTGGTTGGGATAGGGAGAAGCTTATGAACAGAGTTTTTCGTGACCCTTGACATCAACTTAACTTTATCCATCATGAAGTTGTTGCTGGTGCGTTGATGTTCCTGTTTCCTAGCTTCAAAAGACGACCGGCGAAACACCCGTGGCTAACCTCGGTGGCCACTCCGCTCCTGGCACCGCTCCCCGAGGCCCCTCTCCCAAGCCAGCGATCTTCGGTGTCTGCCATGGCACCATCCCAATCTGCGCGGAGTTTTGGTGAAAATCCTGCGCCATCACCAGCGGCAGAAAAGGTGTGGGCATCGCTCGGGTCCAAAACGCCAGACCTGGGCGACCACTGGAGCTATGAAATGCTGGCGACAAATCATCTGAATGAATCAACATGATTATATCATCTCATTAATATATTCATGATGATTAACATGATGAGCTCATTATCAAGATAGCTTATGATGATTTACTGACTCTTGATGATGCTAACTAGGGAAGAAAAATGATCTCTTGAAAGATGATGATGGTTGACAATGCGAATGATAATGATGGCCGGTGATGATTCACATGGTTGTTGATGGTTTAATTTTGGCTACTTTGCGCTTAGTGATGATTCCAATGGCCACTGGTGTTTTGATGATGCTTACTGATGCTTAACGGATGCTTCATGGTTGTACGCATTGTTGATGATGGTGGAACAATGCGTAATGATGACTACATTACGGCCAATGATTATTTCCCCGGCAAATCATGGTTGAATGATGCTTTAACATGGTTCCTTTAGACTTCATAATGATTTACATGGTCGGTGATGACTCAATGGTGCGTAGTGATGGTTCATGCATGATTCAAGATGGTCTACAAAATCGATGATGGTTGAATGATGCAGAAATGGCAAACTGATTGATGATTTACGTTTTCAACAATGGTTAAATGATGCTAAATCATTGTTCATTGATGGTTCATAATAATTCGCACGGCTAATGGTCTGCTCCATGGTGGATTGATGATGCCTGATGCAGAATTGATGGTTGATTGCATATTGAAATTTACGTGGTCCGAGTCCCTGATGATCTCTTGGTCGATGCTGGTTACTTTGAGGTTGACTGTGAATTCTGCAATGGGTGATGGTCAATGATGATTCAGCAATGTTCAATTGGGAATGGTCATGATGGTTGATTCTGATCAATGTTGACTTCCACGGTGAATAACGCTTCCTGATGGAGACTTGATGATTCTGACAGTCAATGAATTTCCATGGTTGATGATGGTCTCAAAGCTGGTCACTCATGCTAAATTGAAAGCTCAAAATGAATTACGTGGTTGATGATGGATGGTTGATGATGATTGACATGGCAGATGATGCTCAAATCTCGATTTATGATGCTCAATTGATGGTGACTTATGACTGACTTCGTTGATCTGTGGATGCATAGCTGGCCGATCTTGGTGGCCCATCTTGGGATCACATGGCAACTCCTGGTTGGAGCAACCGTGAGGACCTCATACCTGAGATATGAGGCCCCCAGCTGGAAAGGGCCCAGCATTGCTATTGCAACAGCTGCCTATGGCTGTATTCGTTTCGTTAACACGATCTTCTCATCCATTCCCTGCGGTTTACATACACACATCCATGCATGCATGCAATACGTACGTTCATGCACACTACATAAATGCAAGAAACGCAGCACATATTTGCATTACATTTCAATTACATCTGTTCACATTTACATTTACACTTGTGAAAGTCCACGTTGCGACAACAAAATGTAACAAAGCAAAACATGGCATGAATGCATATGCACATGCATTTCTGAGATAGATAAACAAGCAAATAGACAGGTAAATAGATAGAGACTTACGGTAGATCTACAGCAAGCCTCTCTTACAATGGTGGAAGACATCGTTGAGGGCCAAGCCAGAAGCGAACAACAAGTAGAAGAACAAAGGTTTGCTCGTCTCCTTGTCCTGTTGGATGGCAATGTTAAGCAAATCTCAGATGGAAGTTGTCAAGATTTGTCAAGCATAGAATCACAACTCTCAGGCTTACGCTATTGATCTTGGTCACCAGCCAAATGGTTTCTGCCCAAAGTAAGTTCCCTCACCGCTTAGACAATAGACTGTAGCAACTTAAGTCGAGTTCAAACCGTGAATGTCAACAAATAAGCAACCCAGAAACAACAAGGCAAATCCAATGCTCAGCTCAGTGTCTTGAGCGTTTGCATTGATACGCCTATTGGTTGCAAGGCTTGAGGTGTGATATCAGTTGATTGGAATGATGAATTACCGAAGTAAAATTCACAACTCATTACGGCCATTGGACAAACTACTTAACTGACAAAGCCTTTCTACCTTGTGGCTATGTCCTCTCGAACCATCCCACCGGGACTTGAAGGACAGACTTAGCGCTCACATGGCTATGTCAAGGGAAATGGGTTGCATCAGTTGCCATGTTACAATCATTTGGCGAATTCGTTGTTGGTCAGTGCTTAACAAATCTTAGCAACCATTAACTGATGGTTGGAACTCTTGCTAACAATCATTGGCTTATTTGTACAAACTTATGCTTACTGGCTTACTGAGTACCTAGCAGTGGTTAATCTTTAACGATTGGTAAATCAAGACATCCTTGGACTAGGGCTAAGGGACATCACCCTGTGTTAGTTTTTTGGTTGCTTGGTTACTGTTGATGATCGGCAACTGCGAACCGCTTTGAAGCGGTATCAACCATGATCACCTATCAAGCATGTTCAAGCAGCAAAAAGCATAGCACCCAGCAAAACCAAGAACCTCCATGCTGAACATCTTTGACAAATTCTTGTCGATCGTCAGTCACCAAGCATCCCAAGAACTCAACAATCTTGACCATCTTCCACAAATTATCAACGATTAGCAATCGTTGAGCATCTAATCATTTCCCCTAAGCATCTTTAAGCATCGTTGGCCACCAGTAACCGTGGTTCAACGTCTTTCCTTCACTCTCAGTCCTCGCCAGTTTGGCCATTGGCGCTGCTATGTGCTGCTTCCATTGCAACATGGACGCCGAGGGCAGCAGTGAAACGGTGGCGCAACTCTTGGGATGCGGTGGTTGAAACCAGTGGCGGTTTCACCGGTGGTGGGTGGATAAACCATGCTTAAACGATTGGGTAAACCGGTGGTGGTTGAAATCATGGTGGTGGAAATCATGCTCTGATAGTTGCTATCAAAATGATTCTTGTCCTCTTTACAACGACAAAACATGGTGAACCCTTCTTTTGGGTATAAATCATGGATGTGCTGTAGTTGAGAGACTTGGCTGTGACAGTGACGACGTGGTGGGTCACAGTTGGGTCATGGTAAAGCTTGGTTGATGATGGTGGACCCCTTGTATCCGATCAGAAAGGGTAACAACTGACCAACCAACCAGCAGTGACCACAGTGTTGCATGTTGTTGCAAGGTGGCAACTACAAAGTTTGATCTCGAGGAGAGAGCGACAGCTGGTCTTCCTACAGCATCTGAATCATCATTTTTGGGAGTGAACATAGTGAAGCTTCCTCTGTTCCACTCATATCGAGATCAAGGATTCAAATGAGATAGATGGGATGGGGTGTTGAATCGTCATCATGGGATGACACAACACCAGTCAAGGATGATCCATTGGAGTTATACCGTTATCTCTTGTTGGTTTACCATTGGCTTAAAAATTGTGCTACCAACATGGGTTCCACTTAGTCACTTCTTTCGCGTTGGTTGAGCATTGAACTACACCTGCGCTATCCAGCTTCCACTTCTGCTAGTTAAGGCTCGTGTTCCCAGGCTATGGGTTGTGATAGTCCGTTGGCATGCTAGCGAGCATACCAAGCTTGTTGACCAAGGATCTGCAACAGTTGGATGCTACACAAGTAGATCATGTTCTCGTTCATGGTTGTAGGATCCAACTATCATTGGTTTGTGCCCTTGTAGGCCATGATACTACTTGACCAAGGTGCCGTCTTGGGATTCTCAATGATGTGGTTCTCAATGGTCGGTTGATGGAAAGGATCAGCAACAGCAATCATTTGATACCAAATGATGAGAGATAATCAATGGCAATGATGGTAATTAAAGATCACAACCATTGTGTTTGGTCGGTGTGAGGAGTAATCTCACCTTGGGTTCCTCGGGATCGTTGTCCAACGAGACCATTAAGCAGTTGCCATCTGCGTTCACCTGTTGGGAGATATGCGGCATGGAGTTGGGATACGTTCCAATGGTGGTCCCTTGTTGAATCAAAGTGCTTCGAAGCAACACCAACTTGACCCTTTGCCACTCTTGTTGCCAACCATTTTGTCTTGTTGCAACTGTTGATCTTCTTTGCTTATCTAATCCATTCATCTTTCGTGTTGCCAATTTTCCTTGCTATGTCTGCTATGTCTGCTATGCTCAGCAGTTCATCTTTCCAACTTCAGCGCTGGGTGCTCAACAGAGTTTCCTGCAGAGCTGCCACGCAATTCGGTGAAACGGCGACCTGAGCACAGGGACAAAGTGACCCTCCCATAGTGCTGGCAGCCATGAACCTGGGAAGATGATGGAAGATCCATGTTGAGACCTGCCAACTTTCCTTGGAAGTGCTTGGATGTATCGGGAGGGGGAAGAGATGGAGGGGTCATCTTTGGTTCCTGTGCTGCTCTTGTGGGTTAACTTGACCAGTGTTTCTGCTCAACGAATTTACAAAAATTGCCGTCGCCCATCGCTAGTCAAATGCAAAATGCTCAAGTCATCTGACGGATAACCACATAAGCAATCAAAATGAATCCCGACCAATCAAGCAAGCAAGCAACCCACGAATCAACTAACCAGCTAACCGGTCAACCAGCGAGTCTACCGAACAATCAACCAACCAATCCATCAACAACAGATCAACAAACCAACCAAGAATCCAGCCCATCAACCAAATCGAGCAATTCACCGCCGACCAGCGGACATCAGGAACTATTCTCCACAATTGTTGGGTCGAACTCCTCATTGGTTTGATCCCCAAATTGAAGATCTCCAAAGGCTTCCCATGAAGGAAACCACGACCCAAAGTGATCACCTTCATGACATGCAAGAGCTCGCCATGAAGGCTTCCCATTCAAAGTCTCAACTGCCTTACCTCGACTCAGACTTGGATCTGCCACCGACATCCACATCCCAGCGCAAAGCTTGGCCTCACTGATGTGGCCGCAGCCCGGTGACTAACTGCGCCAACTTCTGCTCCTCAGCGAGACGTCGTTAGCCTTTAGAAATTTAGATATCATCAATGGCTATAACCGCTTCATCAAACTGGTTCATCATGGCTATAGATGGCTACGCAATGGTTTCTTTGGTGTTGTAATCAAATAACGGTCAAAGGCTGGTTAGTTGAAGACTACCTATGGCTATACCTTCTATCATCATTTTACCGTCAATCGTTTATCACTTGACATTCAGATCTTTGCTTCTTCTGAACCATTGGCCCTAACGCGCACCAAGAACACATTGCCACTGCATGGTGCAGCTGGCCCGTCCCAATATGCTAGGGACCAGACCTCTTTCAGATGCAGCAGTACGCGATACCGGGCCTGAGATATCGAGGGGGAGTGAATCCTCCCTGAGTTTTACCAACATCTGAAAGGTAGTTGTGTTGTCTTGTGCTTGTGGCTTATTGAAATGATAGGTTTGGTTGTGGCATAATTTTCAGTCCTTATTGATCAGTTCCTCTTGTTAGTGGAAAGAAAAAAAGGATCGCAAAGCTTGAGACAGGCTTCAGCATAGATGCAGCCTGGTTGACGAAACAAAGTCATGGTCTCATCATTAGAGTCAACTCATGCCTTTATTCTCAGAATTATTTCTGGTAGGGAGGCATTTATATCAACAATTCTGGTTAAAGATGGTTCATGGAAAAGGATCATGAACAATCTATGCTTGGTAATGGAGGTCGAAAACGTTGATGATCAAGTTCAGTCACCATGGTTCGTACGGATGATGAGCAACGATGATTACTCATGATCAATGATGATGTGATGATCAATGGTGTCCTTGTAAAGACCGGGCTTATGATTGTTGACAGCAGCTTTCTGTCAGAGGGGCAATCAACCACAATGAAAGGAAATGAATTGCCCAAAGTGCTAATCATGAATGATGATGCCCAATGATGGTCAACATTGATCAAACCCGCAATTAGTAGCAACCAATGAACCAATGAGGGCCATGCATGGCGAATCATGCTTGATGGTGGTGATTGATTCATGACCATATGAAAACATCAAGAAACAACAGCTGTCCTTGGGATAGGGGCGCAATATTTCATAGCAGCCAAGACCAGCGGATAACAAAAAACAGTTTCCTATGACCATCATGGGATGATTTTAGGATAATAACATCATTGGTTGAGCGAAGCTTGATGCTTCTACCGCAATTTTGTTGTTGGTAAACTTATTGATTAGCAATGGACCGACATTGAACATGGTTCGTCAGCCCTTGATACTAAAAAAGGTAGGTCGTTTTAAGAACGCGGGATTTCATAACCTTGCAGAGTCGTCCATACTACTCAACCAACTTGTGGGCTAGGGGCGGTCAACAAGACATTTTTTGGGCATATCAGAAACACATTCACATTCTCGCTGAATACCTGAGGGGTTGTTGCTACTGTTGCTACTGTTGCTGTTGTTGCTGCTGCTGTTGTTGCTGCTGTTGTTGCTTGTTGTTTGGAGCTACCGTCATGGGTGACTTGACTTGTCCGGCAAGGCTCAGGGTTGAACTGTCAGCCATGGGAGATCTGCAACGTAGCCATTTGGACATCGGTAACTGGTAGTAACATAAAGGACACTGTTTCTTATGCAAATGCGACCGATAGCAAAATGCATCAACTACTTCAGAACACCAACTTTCTCATTGTTGGGTTGGATCATCTAGTAAGTAGCCAACACAACAATGTGCAAAGATGCAGCAACAAAAAACAGAGTACACAAAAAATAGAATAAAGGACATGTCACCACACAAAACATATGCCTTTATAGCAATACAAACAAATACATATACCTCACATGTATCCAAATACATACACATACATTGACATCTAGACATGAACACTTCCCAATATCTACATCTGTCAAGGCATCTTTATATAAATTGATAGGCAAACATTCTTGGCATATTCGCTGCCCCGATGATTGCCCCTGTGATCCCCGACATTGTCGACGAGGATGTCCCCCACGGTGTCAATGAGAAGAACCTGCGCGGCCGAGCAGCTTCAGCAAACCGTTTGGGGTCGGTAAGGCATAGGATGCCATTCTTATCATGCCTCACCTGTAGGTCTTCGCTCATGATGATGATGATGATGATGATGATGATGATGATGATGATGAGGAAGATGATGATGATGATGATGATGATGATGATGATGATGAGGATGATGATGATGATGATGATGTTGTTGTTGATGATGATGATGATGGTGATGATGATGATGATGAAGGTGATGATGACGATGGTGATGATGAGGATGATGATGATGATGATAATAATGAGGATGATGATGGTGATGATGATGATGATGATGATGATGAGGATGAACATAAGGATGAGGATGATGATGATGATGATAATGATGATGATGATTGGGATTATGATGATGATAAATAATGAGAATGATGATGATGAGGATGATGATGATGATGATGATGAGGATGAGGATGAGGATGACGATGACAATGACGATGGGGATGATGATGATGTTGATGATGATGAAGAAGATGATGATGAGGATGAAAGTAAGGATGATGATGATGATGATGATGATGATGATGATGATGAGGATCATGATGAGGAGGATGATGATGAGGATGAAAATAAGGATGATGATGATGATGATGATGATGATGATGATGATGATGATAAATAATGAGGATGATGATGAAGATGATGATGAGGATGATGAGGATGATGATGATGATGAGGATGATGAGGATCATGATGAGGAGGATGATGATGAGGATGAAGAGGATGATGATGATGATGAGGAGGAGGAGGAGGATGAGGATGGGGATGATGATGAGGATGATGATGAGGATGAGGATGATGATGATGGTTTATCAGAAAGCGATGCGTTGCAAAACAATGGAACATGGAACGCAGTGCTGCAATGAATTGAGGCTGCACCAATCCCAATCTACAGCGGGAGCTGCTCAGGCTGTCGTAGCGAATCCGTTGACAAGGGCCCACCCTTTTGGCCCATACAAATCTCAACAGGTTTGAATGGTAGCCGCCCTGAACCAAGCGATGTCCACCCAACATGAATGACCACTCACAAACTGCAAAGGAGCTGGCCATATTGCAGCCCCCGAGCAATAATCAGCTGGGATTACAATCACATCCTGAATAATGATTTTTCTTGTCTTATGGACAGCATTTGCTGATGATACCATGCGTGTAACCTGCTCTACTTGGTTGTCTTATCACCATGCAACTTGCCTGAACCTGAGGTTGGACAGCAAAGCAATCAGCTTTCCTTGCCTTTTTTAAAGTTGCATCGTGTGGCAGTCATTTTGTTCCCGCGTCATTCTTGGTCGAGTTGCATATCGATTGCTGGCAGCCTTACGTTCACATTGCGGTGGTTTTTATCACCATTATGATTGCAGCATACGTAAAAGAACTTAAAGCCACAAGTTAATTTCTTAAATCCCATTGAGATTCAATTTTCGCGTTGGATCCTATTTGCAAATAAATGTTGGATCCTATTTGCAATTCAAATCCATTCTGAAAACCAAGAATTCGATGAAAGAAATAAAAAAGATCTATTTGCAATACTTGTATTTGTCAAATCCATTCCAGTTTACATTTCCTTTGCTTGGTGCCAGCTCAGCATTTTCACCCCCTGCCTCAGATGTTTCATCAAAGGTCACTCGGGTCTGCACCTGGGTGGGGCTCCAGTGCTCGCGTCGGTACTGGGGTGCCATTTTGCGTCTTACAAATCGATCACAAGACATTGATGAATTCCAGCAATGTAAAGAAATCATAATCGATTAACATTAATTCTTTGAATTAGAAAATGGTACGAGCCGATTTCATTCACTCATTTGGCGATTCCGTATCGTGCTGAAGCAACAGCTTTCAGTTTCCAGATTGGATTTGTTGGTGAGTTTTAGAACCTGAGGACCAGCTCAAGTTGGCGTGATAAAGATAAAATAGTTACAACTTATCAATGGGGCTTCTTTCTGGCAAGGACAAACTACCCGAAACGAACATGGTTCAACGGATGGTCAAACCGGTAGCAGAATTGGCTCCAGTGGATGGGCTTCAGCGGCCCGCGTCATGGCAATGACCAATCGAGGTGAACTTCCTCTTTTAGAATGCTTCATTTTTGGGATGGAGACCGAACATATCATCGCAATATGATACCCACATCATGTTTGATTAATGTTCAAACACAAACAAACACATGTTATTAGATTGTTGGATGTTTCATGTACCGGCGGGATATCCATGCACCGATTTGTTGGATAGCATTGACCCAAAGACTTGGCTGTGCACGACCCATCTCTTGAACCATAAGCCTATCATCTTCAACAAATGCACCCCTAGCAGAATCAACCACGAACCATAATCAACCATTGTACCTGTACCCCTAACAACCAGCATTCCCAGCCCCCTAACCACCATGCTCCACATGCTGGTTATCAAACCGCACCCACCCACCTGACTGCCGAGCCACCGGGGGCCGCATCTTGTCGGGGGAAAGGATCTCCAGATAGGGAGCCTGTTCGTCCACCTGTGCCACCATCTTGTCGTGTTTCTTAAGAGCTGAGTTAACCCATATGAAAAACAAATAACGATAGCTTAACAGTGACTTAACATCTCCAAAAAATGGTTGAACCATGAGGGTTACGGGTTCACCATGATCATCAGGTATCACAAATAGTCATTGTGAACCATAAATTTCTGATAGTGCACTTGAAACAAATCAAGTTGAAACATGAGGCATGGTTGACATTGCTGTATCAATTTAAGATGAGTGATCACGGACACTGACCACAAAACCGATGTCGGGCATTGTCACAGCTTAGACGGCCTTGGCACAAACACTGCTCATTGTGAGCCATACTACCAGCCTTTTGGGCATCACTAGCCATAACCAACTAGCGTTACCCTGGAGTCAGCTTTTCAGCTTCACCATTGTTGAGTATCAACTAAACATCACTTCTCCATCCATGGAGCGCTGACTGCCAATCACTAATCGTCATTGACGAATTCCATGAACCTGAACCATCAATGACCATAGCCATGATGCTGCGCAAATGCGCAGTATAACTCATCATTAAGCAAGCATGAAGCACAATTCCTGGACTATGAGTGATGAGTGATGATGGCGATCAACTCGGTTCTGACTATTGGCAAACCATCATAACAAACTCACAAAGCCATTAGCAAACCTTCGCCAAACAGCAAAGAAGTATCCCTACCCATCATTAACCAAAAGTAACGATCAAATATGCTGGATCAGAAGCCGCAAGCTTATTTTGAGTGGTGCTTTCTAGCCATCAGTTGGCAATGGTAAGCCATCATTGAACCATCATGAAATAAAGCTGAACGATCAGCAGCCATCATTTACTCAACCATCAGTAGCCATCGTTAAACCGTCATTAATCCTCGTTTGACAACCGTTAGTCATCGTCAGCCATCATTGAAGGATCAGTGGCCGTCGTTTACTCAACCACCAGTAGCCATCTTTAGCCATCATCTAAAAGTCATTTTGCCATCATTTCCTTATTGGTAGCCATCATTGAATCGTCATTAGCCATCATGAAACTATCTTTAGCCATTCAACCATCGTTCAGCCATCATTTGGCCATCACAAATCATGAACCATTCCACCACCAGTCATCGTCTTCACAAATATCATCGTTGACCGTTGACAGTAGCCATTAAGAGTTTATTGACTCCATTTATTGACCATCAATGGCTTGCATTCGCCACCGCGCTTCAATGGCTTGCATTCCCCACCACGCTTCATTTAACCCTTTAGCCATCACTAGCCATGATTTACTCGACCATCACTGAGCCATCAGTAGCTATCAAAGCGCCATTTGACTTTTTATTGATCCATCATTCACTGAACCAGCAGCCATTAATTGATCATGAATGATCATCATCATCATCATCATCATCATCATCATCATCAACCATGATCATAGATTTCACCAGCAAGCATTATTCAGTGGCAAATAACTATCATCAACCTCAGCCTTAGACATCTTAACCGTCAACGGTAGCCTGATCATTACTTGAACAACCATGAATCAATCAATATACCATCATTATCATGTTGATCATCACTTTCATTAGCCCTTACTTGGGCCTATTGACTACTAGTAGCTTGAACCATTGATGACACCCGTCATTACCTTAAGAACTATCAACCATACCTTAACCCCTAACCATCAATGCTCATCATTGAACTTCCTTAGATAATGACTACCAGGATGATCAATCAATGGTTTGTAAAAAGCAACCATCGATCAACTAGTTGATCAAACACTAGCAATCAACAACTTTACTAATCAGTAGCAAACAGCACTCATAAACCAATCCAGCAGTTTGATCCATAGGTAATCGTTGATCAGTCAGTATAAATCGACGCTATCAATTTCATCGATGGTTAGCATCTGAATGGCAAGCAACTAGTGGGATCACAGCCAAGCCATGGCTACGAATCAATGACTAGTCAACTATAAGTAATGATTACAAACCATTCCCATCAATGGCTACTGATCAATCATTAGTCAGATGATTAATCAACCATTAGCTAACAACTGACCATTGATTACTAAGCATTAATCAACCTACCAATCCTTGGTCAGCCATTGTTTAACGTTTGCCATGGCTACCATGATTAGTCCTTAGTGTGTAGTGACAACCATTCTTACCATGGTGAATCACCATGCTTGGATAATCATGGTAGCCATCACTAATTACCATGGCTACCGTGATTATTCAATGCTCAACCCAGTAAGTGATGGCTACTGATCCCACTCATTAGTGCTACTGATCAATCAGCAGCAGAGTAAGTATTAGGATTAATGATTAATCACTGGAATCACCAAAATTACGGTCCATTCACCATGAAATCATCAATACCAGGCATCATCACCATTACCATGAGTAGCTTTTTACTGACCATGGTGATTCCCAGCCACCATCAGCTCATGGTGATCCTTCAGCCATTCATTGCTCACCATCCGCTCACCTCGGACACCTGTGCCATTGAGGACGTGAGTGACTTCCGACCCACCTGAGGCGGGCTGCTTCTTGGGCTTTTGCTGATGCTTTGGTGGATTTTTGTTGGTGACTTTGCGATGCGTTAGAAAGCCATAGGGTTCCAATGATGATTTGCGTTGTCTTGGTTTATGGTGACACCTCCGCTGTGTTTACCTTGTTGAGACTTGGAATCGTTGAATGTGGGGGCCAACAGGGGGGCTTCATCTTGGGAAGGATTTGTAACGACAGCCGGTAAGCAAATGGCCAACATCAACACTGTTGGTATCGTAGTTGCTAACAGTTGCTGGGACATGATATACAAACCTACTGCATTGGAGAACCGAACATGAACAATGGCAACTGTTGAGATTGCCACAGGCTAGCCCCATCATTGGCTACGATTGAGTATACTTGAATAAGGGAATGGGGCCGATACAGTTCCGATTGGAATCCAATTAGCCCCAAATTCGCAATGATCCACACAATTTTGCTGCGCTATTTCCCGATCAATCTGTCAATACTTGGACAAGGATACAACCACCTGACGTGAATAAACAACATGACAAACCTACCTCCTCAACAATAGAACGATTAGCCATCATCGCTGGATGGCACCATAATTCGTGAACCGTCCATCCTCTCCCAAAGCAAACACCTGCGAGCAACTTAAGAAGTTGGCCTTCAGGGGCATTCCGCTCCAACTTACGTGTGCAACAGCAGCTTCGCACACCTCTTAACAGCTGGCATTTCTATCAGCGCTACACCTGTGCGCCGCGCCTGTCGTTGAATTGCGAGCATGAAGGATTGGTACCTCGTGGTGCCACTGGGACTCGCCACACTGCGTTGTTTGGGGTGAACTATCCCCACCAATGAAATGCTATCACTAACGAGCAGCAACTGAGGATCACTCGTCGATTATCACGGAGATGTAAAAGCGAATTGTTGGATTTTTGCGATGCCAAATTGTTTCAAACCACACCTAAAACATCAGATGTAAAATCGAACAGTCATTCCGATGGGTTCAAGAAAGATTTGGTTTGGCTGGACAACTATTTCTCTTGAAATCAAGATTAAGTCTGCAATTCTTGCCGGCATCGTGTCTAAATCAGCATGCTTTCACCTATTTGAGATTGCAAGACGTGATGCCCTTAGCCTCATATCCACTGAACTATGGAGAGGGCTCGTTATCCCTAGCCGATCGATCTCTCGTGGTTGTTCGAACTCATTTTGTTGATAAATGAGAAGTATCAATGTCCGGTCTGGTAGTCCTTAATCAGAATCATAAGCAAAGAAACGTTCTTGCGTTCTCAGAGTGAGTAATCAAACATTATGGGCGCTGTTGCCATCCTAGAAGAAATCACCAGCCCTCATGTTGGATGGTCAACCATTGGTACCTGATGATCTTGATAGTTTTTAAGAAACCTGAAACTTTGTGGTCCCACTCCAAAGATAACAGCTGAACTATACAATATATACTTTAAACAATCCGATAACTATGAAAACAGCAAACATCATCATACTAAACCATAAACAGAATGATCACCAATCCATTTGAACACGAAGGTCCTGGACTATTAGAACTTCTGAGGTCATCTTTGATATTCATTATGTTTGTTGATCATCATTTTGATTTTTCGCTGAACTCACATGTCCTGTTGGTGCCTTGTAGAAAGCTTCCACTGTAGCACCCGTTGGGGCACTCCGCGACACTCAGAAATTCCAGGCTCATGGGGAAGGGACGAGCGATGTCTGTGCAGACCTGGTGAGCACAGTCGTGGGCACCAGGGTGGGTTAAGTGTGGCTGGTGGGAACTAATGCTTCCGGGAGCTTAGCTCATCTGGTGTTGGATCAACTGGTATTAGATTGGCAAAGGATTCTATGAATTAGATGAATGGCGACTGGAATAGCTATGATGATACCTGGATACGTGCACCGAAGAAACTGAGTACAAATGAAGGGTCGCCATGAGAAGCCTTGCAGTATGTCGAGACAATTGATAGCTTCCATGAAAATCGCCTTCGTTGTCTATATTGCCATTTGTTTGCTGATCAACATCCCAAGACTAGCTGTTTACGTCATGGTTGTAGCGCACATGTCACTAGCTCAGTCATGGTGAAATCATTCAGTTAAGCGTCTCCATCATGATAACAATCACTCACTAAGTATGATGGGCACCTCAAAGTGGTTATAACAGCGACAAGGTTATTGTGATAGGGTCAGCAACAAAATATAATGCTAAAGTATGATTAACAAAATGATTAACAGGCATTAATGTCATGATATGGTCAGCAGCAACAGTCATAATGATTGATGTCATCATTGAACAAATATACCATGCCTGATGGCGATAGCCATAGGATGACAAACTAATTCTTGGAAGATGCGATCGATGAGCCTACGATGCTCATCAATACCATGCTCATCATGGGATATGAACCTGGCCTCTTGGAATCAAAGGCACGAATCTTTGGTCGTGACGCCTCCTTCTTGGATAAATATCATCTACAATCCCTTTGCCACTCAAACCGCTTACCTACATCTTGACCAAGGATGACACAAGCGAATAGCTCCGAAACAAAGTCAAGAATCACACAACAGAAACTCAACGCGTCGATGAAGAGAAAATTAACCTCTAGGTGGTGGGTCACTCGCCGGATCTAGCCACAACTCTCATGCATTTTCCAAACCTTGACGGTTTCACTCGAAGTAGCGCGCAAGCCGCAACCCCCTGACAATTGGAAGGGCAACCCTTTTGTACGCACCAAAAAAAGAACGTGTAGATTTAACTACGCAATGTCGCATAACGCGCATATGTAAGATAGGGCAGCTATCCATGCAAAGCCAAGTTAGCACAAGTAAATCATCTAAACTTTAATGATCCTTTATGGGCGTTACTGAAGTGAATGTTCGACCAAATATAAAGATGTGCTTCCAAACACTGAAAACACAACATCAATGTAAACAATAACCATGTATAAAGCTCTCTCTCGATGTCCATTGATTAAAAGACACATCTTTAACCGGAAAAAAAACAGATTAAAAATCCATCCATACAAGGTGGGGCCCCCCCTAGTTTGCTAAGTCGGTTTATAACTAGGCTCACTGATAGTTATGGAAGATATAACCACACTTAAATGGTTTTTTAGGCAACTTATAACGTTTGGGGGCCCAACTCATATGACTCCATTTCACGCACAAATCTCTGTGACCTGCAGCGATTCGCCCGGCGCACCAGCGGCACTCGAGGTCTGGGAATTCCCGAGGCCAAAGGCTTTGGATCGGCGACTTAGCGGCTGCTGGTGGGACAGCGTTAAGGGAACCCATGGGAGGCCAGTAAGGAGTGGTAGAACTTAAGGGGGGGAGTCAGGTGGGGTTGGTTGAGGAGATCCTGACATAGTGATTAGATGGGTTGGTAGGTTGAGATTTTGAGGTACTGATGAAATGATCGGGAGTGGTAGATGAGTGGTGATGCGGATCATGTGGGCAGATGGTTGAGTCGATGAAGATGCGTGGCCGAACAAAAACATCAGTGAACAGGAACACAAGTAAGTGGAGAGGCGGGTAGATGGACGTAGATTTGATCATAACATGTGTTGTTTGTTTATGTTTTATGCTGCAGCAATAAGGGATATGGGTAACAGAATGGTAAAAGAGTAATGGCAAAAAGGGTAGTGGAAAATGACTACAGCTAAAGGGTAGCAGATACACCACCAACATTGCTTCAACCAAATGAGGAAGAACAAACAGGCAGCCACAGGTGATCTGCTAGAAACCGGTGCTCCCACCATAAACCACGTCCACTCCCGCCATCTGGTTGATTCCAAGAATTGCAAGGAAACTATGGTTGGCAATATCACCATCACCCTTCAGAAACTGCAAGACCTTTGCCAACTTGACATGTTCGTCATGATCAGGTGCCACTTGATTCTGCTTGCGATTTGCCATCATGGATTTCTCACCTGCATGCTAAAGTCATGGCTGCTGTCATGGGTGATGATAAGCTTGTTAGAAACCAAGTTTAGGGGTATCAAAAACTAATCGAGTAGTTTGCTCTTGGTTCAGTCCGTGCTCCTGATCACCGTGGGAAGAAGGGATGCCATACACAGAGTCATCACCTACAAAAATGATCAGTATTGTAGTCTGAAAAAAATGATCCAGCCAACAATTGATCTTAAAATCCCCTGATTCAACTGGCGTTGATTGGGTTCTATCGCTCTTGCTATGGGTTGGTGACATCAAAACTGCCATATCCAGAGCCTCGCTTCCTTCACCAGTCTCAAACAAATCCGCATCAAGCCTCCACACGAAACTGGTAGCTTGATACCATTGATCCCTATTATTTTTTGGTGGCAATCTCATGAGCCAGCAGCCAACCAGCACTAAATACCAAGATGAACCCAGTCACTATCCCTGGTTGCCCTCTTTTACTGCTGGTTATCAACTTCATTGACCAAAACATGATTAGGTTTGGTGGTTAAGTGCCATTTCATTAAGCATTTAGTAGCCACTCGTGAACCTCCCTATTCATCATCAGTCCACAACTATTTCACCACCAGTAAACACCAACATATGCCACCAATTGAATCAGATTCTTAAACATCACTACCAACAAATAGTCATCAACTAAGTATCACCGAACCAACAGTTAGCAAAGACCAACCATCACTCAACAAGTGGTTAACTAACCAATTTATCAAGTAACCATTCTCTTCAGCCATCCTATTAACCATGGCTGCATCTCACATCAAGTATATTCTGAAGCATGTCACATGGATTGCCAGTTTAAGATCCCTTAACCAGCAGCTATGTCAAGTAAGTAGTTCAGCATATTGCCACCATCACCTTCAGTCAACCGCCAGCAGTTTATCAACTATTCAGTTTCACAAGTTTACTGAACCATCCTTTCATCTCACCATCCTATCTCACCATCTATGGGTCGAAACCGTTACTACGCCCTATTATTCACCATTGACCAGCTAGAATTCACCATTGGTAGGAAAACATTGACACACAACCATCTGGTGGTTTCTCGAAATAGGGGGACCCCCAAATCATCCAATATTAGTCATGTATAATCAGAAAAAGACAACCATTTTGGGGGTACCAGGAGGAACCACCATGTGGTTGGTATATCCCCTTCTATGGTATCTCCTGCCTGGACAAGTTGTTGCACAAACGCAACTGCAAGTGTGATGTGTCTGACACGAAATGACTAACTTTCATCCTTCAACAATGCAATTGCTGAACTCGAATCACTGAAGCACTATTGTCTAATACACCGTATGTCCCCCAATGACGTCAAACACTTTTCCACTGTTGGAGACATCTTCACACAGTTATAGATGGAAGCATTTGCATACCTATCCAAGAACTCAGTCAAGTGCCTCACACGCATGGTTTCTTATATTGTACTGCAAATGGACAAGGTTTCTGCTTCACAAGAGGATAATGCTATCGCTTTCTGTACTCGGGAATGAGCCTTCAACATGCATCCTCTCCAGAACACTGCCGCCCCAGAAACTGATGGCTTTCCCCAAGCATCTGTAACAACTGTCGCACCATCTTATCCATGAACAAAACTGGAAGGACATGCTTGAAACCGATGCAAAACTCCTCGGAAGTACTTCAAATAATCGGAAACCATTCATTCTCATCTGTGCTCAAAGGATCGGACTGGCCAACACTCAGGATTCAGATGAATCGAACATGACCTGCTTTTGTCTGTGACCATGCAATTTTCCCCAGAATCCTTCCATCCTAAGAGCTAAGTCACCATCTAACATCATCAAAACCATTATTGTTGGTGATGATCCCCTATCATTAGCCATTATTAACCTTAAAATTCACCATTTTTGATGGTCAATATTGCCCTCTAGCCATACTATGCTTATTGTTTTTCATGATGTAAGTCACCACTATTGTTGAGATCCGATGGTTGATCTCCATCATCTTAGCATAGCTAATCGCCATGTGGTTAGTCTACCCTTGTTCGTTCACTAAACCATGATTTTCACCATTATTGAGATCTAGTAGTTGTTTCAGCACTCTTGCTGGTGATCATCGCCTATTATCACCAATCATCAACCATACTTAACCATCAGGTGATGGATTAAACCATTTTTATTGGTGATTGAAACCTATTATTGACCATTATCAACTATAGAATTCACCATCTGATCTCTCATCTAACATCATCTTAACCATCAATGCTTACTATTCCCTAGTATTAACCTTTATCACCATCTAACATCATCTAGGCCAAGGTTTCCCTATCATTACCCATCTTAACCATCAGTTAACTCTACTAGTAATCATTCCCTTTCATTAATCATGCTATTAGCCACTATTAATCCCTATTATCAACCACTATTATCCACTATCAGAATAGCTATGACCACTATTAACCACTAATCAACCATTTTAAACCATCATCCTCACCATCTATTAGGACCCATTCCCTATCATTAACCACCATTAACCAACGTTAACCACCAGCCATCTCCATCTCCACCCGGTGTGGTCACCAGGTGACCCCGGGGTGACCCCCGTGCAGCTGGGCCACGTCGCACCGTGGCGAAGTTGCGCTGTCCCAGGTCACCCAGGCGTGGCACCAGCAGCAGCACCTGCCCTGCGCTAACGCCGCAGGCCTGGCGACAGCCCGACGGAGAGATGTGTGGATGATATCATTGGAGATGGATATGATATATAGTGATATATATATATATATATATATATTATAGTAGTTCATATGTTTATTAAGTCATAGTTTATATATGTTTATTAAGTGATGTACAAATGATGTATAAGTGATGTAGGTTGTGTATAAGTTATGTATAAGTTAATATAGTTGTAAAATAAGATGATATACTTTCAAGTTATAAGTTACAGTAAGCAAAATATCACAAGTTTTAACTATATAGTTTTATGTACTTTTGGTTAGAAGTAATATATTAGGATGAAGTAATACGTTATATAGGCACAACCTTATAAGGATGTACCCGATAGATAAGCAAAAGACGTTATAAGGATGTACCCTGAGATCTTGAGTTTGTAAGTTAAAAGGTATAGACATATGTTGTAAGTGATATATTATAAGTTGTATGGTTATAAGGTGCTATCAGTTATAACAATCTTCATCTTCATCTTTAAGGATGAAAATTGTCCCCATCTGTAGATGTTTTCATTTTCATCTCTAGGGATCGTTACTTGTTGCGATGAAAATAGTAGTCATAGTGGAGCGGATATCATCTTTGTGAAGGTGGTTTGAATGAAGAGGAAAAGTCATGGCGCCAACACTGATGCTAGCAAATGCCTCTGAATTCAGAAAATGCATCAAGGCTTGAATACCTAATCGCAAGGTGTCCACGCTTGATAATCAGAGTCATGGTCTGGGTAATGCAAATATTCCCGGCTCTGAGAATGAAGCCACTAATGGGTGTGACCTTAGTACCAATAAATACAGGACAAGGTGCTTGACCATTGGCTTTTGATTGTGGCATTGATTCATGGCTGCAGTACTTGTAACGGCTGTCATGTTGGTAATGGCTTGAAGCTTGCTCACAATGGTTAGTAGCCAAGGTTGTAAGGAAGATAATGATAGCACAAATCATTGGCGATGTTTTCCACTGGTGGTATGCTGGCATCGCTTAGACCAATACCACTTTAACAATACCCGCAATGAGGGTGTAAAAAACGTAAACCAAGGGTGAAGCAACAATAGAAAACATAAATGGATTCGTGCTTCCTTGCCAACGACTTAGAACAATAACGGTCATAGCAACACTGATATGGCCAACCATGACAACTGATCAAATACATTCTATCCCCTTACGAGGGGCACCTGGTACCACCAAAATTTGGAATGATGGGAAATACCACTATAACTATCCCATCTTTAACCCTAGGTTGCTGCTTCACTTACTGGGGCAGGTCCAGCTACAGTGCGGCCAAAGGATAGCAAACCGTGGTAGACACCATGGCTGGAAAGTCTGTGAGCCAACAAATCGAACCAGCTGCTGGTTGTGGCTCCTTTGCACCGCAAATAGTTCTACGTTCCTTGATGGTCAATAGCAGCTGCTTACCCACGGACAAACTACTGGTTTGACATTACTCAACCACCGACTGGTTGCCAACTACTTACCATCGCATCTTGACCACTATCAACCTGCATTTTGAGCAACGTATTCACATCTATTAACCACTATCCATCAGCATTTTTCGTCATCATCATCAACCAGTATTCACCTGAATGCGACTATAACCTGCTACTCGCTGATATTACCCAACTACTTGTCTTAACATCACCCAACACTAACCATCACCACCAGTTTCACCAACACTAGCCCGCATTTGAAACATGATCTCAACCAACATCAAGCACTATTAACTACTGTGAATCAACATTATCTGCTAACCATCATCTTAAAAAATAAGATTACCCTTGGGTAATACTGGTGATATCTACCCAACTGGTTGGGTTATAATCTATCATTCAATTGGTTGATATTACCCAACATCAATCATCATCATCATCATCATCATCATCATCATCATCATCATCGTCGTCGTCATCATCATCATCATCATCATCATCATCATCATCATCGTTGAACTACTATCAACCCATTCCACCATTATGAATCAGCATTTTTCATCATCAACCACTATGAACCTGAATCTTACTGTAACGACCTGCTACTGGTTGAACCCTTCTAGTTGGGTTGATATCATCCAACGTTGAGCCTCATCTTCACCACCCTTTTCACCAACATTAACCAGCATTTGACCCATATTTCAAACACCGTTAAGCAGTAGTAACCACCATTGCTTCATTCATGGCTTCACCACTACCATGCTTCACAACTATGAATCTGAGTTTCATCAATGACTTGAAACATCATCTTAACCAGCATTGAGCATTAGTAACCACTATCAACCACTATGAATCCTTCATTCGACCCGCATTAATCACTATTTACCACCAAATGAAACATATTAACCACCATATTAACCAGCACTAGTCCCTATATATCACTATCAACCACTATGAATCCTTCATTTGACCAGCATAAATCACTATTAACCCCTATGAATCATCATTTTTCCTCAACCACCATGGCTTCCCCCACGGTTCCTAGTCGTGTCACCGCGCCTCCAAGCTACGTTGGTTGGGCAGCGGCGCGCCGTGGCGCATGAGCCGCTGCCGCTCCCCCTGGGGAGCGGATTGAAGGGGGTTCAGTTAGCGGCAGTGGATTCATTGGTTGGCGGTTAAGGTTGGTAGTAGTGGTTAGTAGTGGTTAGTAGTGGTTAATGATGGTTGACTCTTAGTGGGGGTTGATTCACAATGGTAGTAGTGATTCATAGTGGTTGAGTGGTGATTAATGGTGATTTATAGTGGTCAATGCTGCTTGAGATGATGGTTCAAGTGTTGAAACACGCTGATGAATCATGGTGACGCATGGGTGAAGCCATGGGTGAAGCAATAGTGGTTAATCGATGTAAATGCTGGTTAAGATGATCATGGTTTCAATGCGGGTGAAGAGTGGTTGATGGCGGTGATGATGATGGTTGTGATGTTGGGTCATCTGGGGTATTGTTGGTGAATATTGGGTATGATGATGGTCAACTGGTGGGTAGTTGATGGTCAATCTTGGTTTGTGATAGAAATGGTAAATATAAGTTTATGGGTTGATCATTAACCCAAAGTCAAGTGGCTGGATATGTTTAATGATGGTCAGTTGATTTGTTGATGAATGATGGTGGTTCATTGGTGATTAAGATTGATTGATGCGTGGTTGGTGGTTACAATGATGATAATTAGGGTAATCCCCTAGTGGTTCTAACTAATCATACAGCGCCTTCTTTACCACAGCCACACCTCAACTATATAACACTTAACCTGGTCGAATGAAACTGGCTATATCATGGCTGCTGATACCTGCAACGGATATACCTGGTCACCACAGCTACCCCAAAACTCTCTCATACTGAACCTGGTCCGATGTGAGTGACTATGCCATGACTGTTGATGCCCCTGATGTTTCTACCCTGTCATACCACCTTGTACCATAACTATACCATAGGCATCTCATACTGCACCTAGTCCGATGGAACTACCTTGTCATCCAGTAGCCAGTTCATACCACTGATGTTTATACCCGGACCATAGCTACGAGCATGCTGTAGCTACACCATTGGACCATGGGCATCTCAGGCTGGGCACTGGCGTTCCTTCCAAGGTTGCTAAGCGCGCCTGGGGCGGATCCCAGTTGGAGGATGCGAGGTGGGATCCAGTTGAACATATAGGATGTGAATTGGGTTTCAAAAGTTGATCAGTTCACTGAACACAAGCGGTTGATGACTGTGTTAATCAGTTTGTTCACTATTGTTTACTCGAATGACACGAACTTGATCAATGATTCTTGTTTAAGTTGAATCCCTGGTGATGCTGAAGGATGCTTCAACGAGTAGCTGAACAATCTGATGAGTCAATGCCATCAATCGTCACAATTTGAGCTGGGATTGAGGCCGCTGAGTTGTTGACCACTTCATAAACGATCAGTTCTATGCTGATCTGTTTGGTACTCAACTTTTAGCAGAATCATTCAATAGACTGATGATGAGTTGACAATATGAATCTATTGAATCATTGTACCGGTATGTACTGATAATGCATCTATCATATGCTAAGTCATTGAGCAAACCGTCTTTAACCATTCTAGTGCACCATTATTCATTGCTATGAATAATTGATCATCGGGTCACTTGCATGAAACCTTTCGGTTCATCACATCGACAATCATTGAAGGCACATTCATGATTGGTGAATAGTCCGCAATCACATCAAAAACTGCACTGGTCGTCCATTTCTGGTCATTGGTTCTTACTGTTTCTGTTCTTGTTATTATTTGTTTCTCTTGAATCATTTCGCGATGGATTGAAGCTGATTGGTGGTGAAGCACTCTCCGTTGACTATTCTTCTTTGAAATCCAGGCTGGCCAATCAACGGTATCATGTCTTTAAACGCACCAGCCGTATCACACTTTGTATTCTGCGTAGAAAAAACACCCAGCGGTTTCCAACCAATGGACTGGTTCTGCTTGATGGTAGGTCTCTGCCGTTGCATGCTATTCCGGTGGCTTAATCTCAGGTGAATTGTAGTTCATGATATCCTCAGAGGTTGATGATCACAGTGGTACGCCCAGTGCTTGCCTCCAGCTAATATCTTGGTGGCAGTTGATTGTTGGCTGGTTGGATTCGCCAGCAGTGGTCTATAGGGCTGCTGGTTGATGTTTTGACCCCAGGATCAATCCTAGACCGTGATCAACCATCATCAACTAGTTTAAAGTATCGTTGACAATGATTCTACATTATCTGCCTTGGTTTACCACCATTAACCACCGGTTTACCGTTGTGAACCTTGCCCATGTGACAACCCTGAAACTGCATCAGTTGCAGGGGACATGAAGGAAACAGGACGAGGTCAACCATTGGTTGTGGGTCAAGTCCTTACCCATCAATTTTCAGGGGATAATACTCAACAATAATAGGGAAAACGATGGTTACACCAGAGGTACGTACCCACAGCCAATTGACCGTTGATAAGCCTGATGACAGGATGAGGATGGACAACAGCAACAATTTTGCTAGCCACATGATTGGGCAATACAGAATAATCATTGTCAGAAACAATTAGAAACCTTTTGTAGAAGCCACTTTTTTTGGGCAACAAATAGCGTCATGGTTGTTACGCACTAGAATTCCCCAAGTTGCTGCCAGTTGTGAGCAATTGCTTCTACATATCGTCGCTAGCGCCTGACAGCCTGGTAATGTCCACATGATCACTGCCATACCAGGGGTCATGACCATCCCAACCTGTACCGTCCTCACAACCCATTCGCAACACACTGGTTCAATCAGGTTTGACGGACCAGAATTTATTGTCCGAGTTGATCCTAGTTGGATACCACCATGCCCTTTCTCCACAGCCTGGTTGGAACTTTCAACACAAAACCTATGAATCAACGAAAACGGTCTATCGCGTCCTAGGCAAAGAAGTATCAATCAACAGTGACAGTTAATAAGTAACAAGCCAACAATCGAAAGAACCAACCAGCAGGATTTGGTTGAGATATTCAACCACGGCTGTTTACTAGACTGTAGCTCTGGGACCTGATTGGACCGATAAGAGTCCTCAGAAAAACCTATCCTTATTGCTTATGGACAATCGATTGTCCCCATCAACCAACCATGAAATGAAAACTATTCTCTGACCACCCAAGCGTCCCAAGGGTCACCCATGATGGCCAACATCTTCCCTAATTAATCCTAGCATCGGTGTTGGTTATTAATGGTCATCAATGACCACTAAGCAACTATTTAGCACTATTGACAAATCAGCACCCACAATTCGCTCACTTTCGTTGTTGGTCAATAGCGACTGGCATCCCCATTGGTAGAGGTGTCGGATACAACCGCCGTAAAATATCATCGTTGATGGCCAGAACTATCCCTGTTAACCATCATTATCATTGATTTCGCTTGTTGCTGGCTTAATGAGGTCATCAAATTTCATTAATGGTGATAACCACCAAGCACTAATGTGATTCGCTAGCTTATTCATGACATTGCTGGTGGATCCACATGAGCAAATTCCCATGTTGATGGTTACCAGCTATGATTAAACTGATGGTGGTTTATGCATGGATCTCGCATTAGTGGTACACAAGGACTAATGTGATCAGTTCGCTTATCAACAACACTAACGGTTGGGTTACCCACTAACCACTAGTCTTAGTCGTCCTAAGATGACTCATTAACTAATGAGAGATGATGATCATGAAATTTGCCACAAACCCTTCAAGAAAAATAACTCACCAACCACTAGTCTTAGTAGTTAGCTTATTAACCGACACTAATGGTTGGCTTAACCCACCATTGATGGTCGACGACCCGCCACCAGCGCCGTCCCCTGGTGACCCACCAGTTGCCTTCACTTCCTCGATGGTGTCGCTGGGTCTCACCTGTGGCTGACCCTGTGCTGAGTTGGATTTGATGAGTTGGTGGTTGACGACTGGATGCTGGTTTAGAATGGGGTCCCTGTTTGGTTGATCCCTTTTTTGGGGGTAAATCCAGTCGTTGATCTATTGTAATGAGTCAATAGATGAGTCACTGGATCAATGATATGGATCTAGGGTTACTTATTAATTTCAATGATCTATTGATATCATCCCGTAATCAATCATATAATGAGTCACTGTATGATATCACTGATTAGGGATACTGGTAAATCGATGGTTGGTGGGAAAAGTCATAATTGGTGAAGCAATCATGGGATGGCGGCTAAACACTCGAGACTGTTGACAAACCAATCATGGGCTATTGCTAGTATCACTTGGATCCAATATCGGGGCTATTGGCCTTAGTTGTTAACCCCTTCGGGTCATCTTGTTGAGTGCGGGAGTACCTGATAGTTGGTGAAACAATCAATCATGGCAAATCGGTCATTTGGGGAAGCATGGGAGCGTTTGAAAATGTTGACTTGTTGATTGAATTAGCCACCATCAAACAAGAACATGCTCAAACCAACAAATCGATTTACCATGATCTGCCAGGCATAGATTCCATCCTGGCAGGTCTTCCACAGTCAACTATTTTTGGAACCTTTATCAACCATGGCTGACAATCATCAACCACTATCAACCACTACCATGATCAAGCCTACTTAAAACCACCACTTCACCAACATCTATCCACAATGAGCCCCCAACTGGCTAAGCACCACAACTCATCATACTTAACCAAGACTTCACTCATTTCTAAGCACAACTTAACCACCACAACTGACCCTCAACCGTTGCCCTCAACGGTTGCCGGGGCCACCCCGTTGCGTTCGAACCGGCACAGTGGGACACCTCCAGCTGCAGAACGATCTCTGACGGTGTTCGGACGAAGAGCTCGAAGGGCCTCAGGGGTGGCAGCTGCCATGGCCCCAGGCTATGAAAATACATAAGAAAACTAATAAGGTAACCAGGTAAGCTAAGAAAGAGAAAACAATGGTAGAGAAAGGTAGAGAAAGCTATAGATGAGCTCTTTTTAGGTAGATGGTAGATGTTCGTTCTTTAGAAAGGCAGGCCTTGGAAAGGGTTCCAGCTATGAACGAACCCGGAGAGCTTGAACCATTTTTGGAAATCGATGGAGCCTGCAGGTTTCTTGGAGCCATCTCTTGTTAACCTCGTTGACATGTTCATCTCAAGAGTGGCTAGGCTTGTGTTCAGCAAATGGTGACTGCAACGGGGATTGTTCAAACTTAAGTTCCCCACAAGCAATGGCTAGTGGGTTTCCATGGCCCACTATGCTCATGGTTTACCCTTATTCAATGACAAGATTTGACAAGGCTTCATGATGAATAAGCAGCAGTGATTGTTTGATATCATGGCTGGTGTTTCATGGCCATTCTAATGGTTGACTACAATAACTCCTCATCCCATGGTTGTAACAAGCTTCTGCTCCACAGTTGCAACCGAACTTGCAGGTTTGATGAAACTCAACTATTTAGCGCATTGATGATGGAGATTATATCCATCATAGCTTGTGCGATCATGCTGTTTCTGGCTACCAGCACGGACCAATCACATGCATGGCTGGTGCCTTGTGACAAATCAAAACGACTACTGCGACGTGTGCAACACACATCACCAACAGCTACTGCGCTCCTGGCGGTGATTTGTCCCTTTATTCAGCCTCAATAAAATGCACATCAATCTGCCTTAATCTCGACCTAACCAACTGAATACCAATAAATCCTCCATATACAATCTCGACCTACTCAAACCACCACTGACCTTCAACCAGCCTCTGAAAATCAAGCACTCTTGATATCGGCTAATGGTCAGCCCAATCAGCCAATCAAATATCAATGTTGCGGAAAAAAGATCAGCAACAATGCCGGTCAGCGAGCTTACCTGAAACTCGCATCAGCCAATTGCAGGTTAATAGGCACCGTCATGAAACCATGTTCTCAAAACAACATGAACCATCACCATGATTTTACCATCAACTCATCTACATTAAGCAGAAACTTCCCTACTATCATTCCATTGTCACCCATCATTAGTGGATCTATCCCTGATCGTCAACCCATCACCGTCACTTGCTGCTGCCCAGCCCCCACCAGCCACCCATGTGATATGCCAAGGCACAGATGCGCACCTCCCATGACCCCAGGACCTCGGCTTCACCAGCAACCGCCAGCGCTCATGGTACCGTTGTGGCAGCTGGGTGGAAACGACGGTCCCCCAGGCACCGTGGGTTGACAGAAAACTTCTATACTTGACCATTCTTTTTTGATTGGTGCGCGGTTAGAAAACTATCGTTTAACTTTAGGTGAATATGTTTGATATGTCTGATCACAAATGGTGGCAGTAGAAGTGAGTGTAGGACACAGAACAAATAAAAGCAACAAATCAACATTTGTTTTCATTGGCGGTAAAATCAGCCACACACAATATCTGCCATGATGGCGACAGAACATCACCTATGTGCATTGGTTGTTGGTTTGACCATTCCAAATGATCATTGGCACCTTCTCTATAGTTACTTCTTATTGTTCATCTACAACCCTGCAGTTAACAGTCGTTAAGCGCCATAGTGTGACATCCAAGTTCTTGGTTGATGGCTAAATCTTGTAAGCCTTGAATTTGCCCACCAAAACAATGCATGCCATACCAACTACAAGTATTTCAAACATGAATCAATTCATACAATCATGGACCTGGTATGTGCAGTGGGCATTCTCATATTCCTATGCTTGATTGATGTGGCACTACTCTCCAAGATGATGTCACAATGACCAACCATCATGATACACCTATGATTGACCACTGCTAACCAGTAAGTTGCTCGGCATACCACTGCCAGTGGCAGCACGGGGTGGTGCTTTTCGCGACCGGTTGGTAGTCATACTATCCGAAGCATTCTAGTTCAACCACTATGAGGCATCATGTAACCATCATTTGACCATGCTTTCACCATTTTCAACAAATGTTGAACCACCATTAACCATTGCTACCCCAACAGTCTTTAGCCATCATGAAAAAGACTTTCCAACCGTCGCTACTCATTGCCAACCATCATGAATCATCAACGAGTAATTATTGACCATCACGAATCAATAATATGCAATTGATGACTATCAATCTGTAATTTGTTGATAGTTATTTAGGCAAAATTTGGCTAGTTAGTAATCTGTTTCAACCAATAATTCTAACCAACCACTTATGCATTAATCATTTGCCAAGCATTTTACCCAACCAATCAGCCAACCATCCATCCTCAAGCGCCTTGTTTGTGCCACAACCGCCTCCCTAGGCAGCTCTGAGCCCACGACGCCACCGCAGCGGTCAAATTTGGCTGACCCAGTGGTTGTTGTGAACAAGTTGCATTGAAATGGTAGAGTTGGTTGTAGTTGTTGTTGTTGGTGGTTTTATGTTGGTTATGATTCGTTGGTTGTTGGTGTTGCTATTGCCCTTGTGTTTATTCATGCATGTTAAAATTAAATGGATGTTGATGATGTTGAGGTTGTGAGCCGGTGCTGAAGGGCTGGCTGGTCACCCATGGGACTTAGGTGTCTGGCCATGGAAATTAATTTGATCGCTCTGCCCAGTGCCTTGAAGCCCATGTCTCATGATGCCATTGAAACGGCGTTGAATTACTATTGTCATGGTTGATCACCTCATTTGGTTAATGCTATATCATGGTTAAATTGCTATTAGCCACGATGTCATGGGTCGAACATTGAACACCTCTGATGGAATTGTGCCGGATTTTGCAAAACGCAAGGACTGTATCGAAGATTCTCACCTTCCAATCTTCCCTCGCCATCAATGAGCAGAAAGGTCGGCGAAGGAAAAAACCCAACGCCTCCGCAAGTTATAGGTACTTTCCCATTGCTGTGGTCATACCTCCAGCGATGTATTCCTAGCATCAGGGTAAACGGGATGACCCCGGTGCATCATCTTAGTGGGGACCTGCGATGATCAATCACCAACAGGCATAGGTCAATCCCAAACAATCATCAGAAACAATTGCCTCATGGTCATCATGGCTGGTGTGAATTGGTAACCCTCTTGGTTGAGAGGTAGGGTCAAGAAGGATCCAGTAATGATTAGTGAAGGATTAACAAGCATGGGAGATGATCATGCTGCATGGTTGAACTCATGACCATGAACCACCACAACCTGACGCTAAATAACGATCACCCGTCATGGCTTCATAAATGGACGGTGAAATTTGTGGCTGAAAACAAATACCCACCAACTGCTGGGGAGGTGTAGATGGCGACCCCAGAAAAAGGACAAGCTGTGAACCGTGAGCGAACCCTATGAAGGTTCACTACAACCAGCCGTTAGCGATCGCCTAATAGCTATGATGATCGGTCAATTTATGGTTAATTAGCGACCAAAGGTAGAAACTATTTCGCGACTCCAACTGGTAGCTCCGACATGATAGCCAGTAGGCGTTCGATTGTGTCTGCATAATGACTCTTACTGTTCGATGGGTTGATCATGATTAGAATGATGCGAGTGACAACTGGCAAAACCGAAAGCAAAAATCGATTGTTTGGATGTTGATCCCAGCCATGAAGAATTCTGCAGCCCCAATCATCGTTACAATCCTAATCAATCCTATCAATCAGGTGCGAAAGAAACATCATGATTAGAACATGTATGGAATAGGTATTGATTGAGAGCTGTATGGGACCAGTAGTAGCGATGCATGTCATATTCGCACAACCTGGTGTGAATTGGCAACCCCCTTCTTGAGATTACAAATGATGGCAGCTGATCATGGTGCATGGTCAAACTCATGATGATGATGATGATGATGATGATGATGATGATGATGATGATGATGATGATAAACCAAACTGATCGTTAATGATCATCCATCATTGTTTCATGGCGCACAATGCACGGTGACATTCGTGGTTGAAGATTGGTAACCCCTTAGCCAAGCATCAAGTGAAGAAAGGAACAAAATGAAACATAACCACAGCCATAATAAAAACAAACTGGCTATGTGAAAAGGTGGCTCCAAGCTCTGCAAAGAACCATAACCATCTGTTACCCATGCTTATCGGTTAATTGATTTTTAAAAGCTTCCTATGATAGAAAGGAATCATTTTGCCGCTCATGTATGAAAGCCCTCATCTAGTAGCTCGCCAGGGGCTATGAACAAAACATGATGGTCAAGCGCTATCATTGCAACTATCATCATTCATCATCAACGCACATATCCATAATGATACCTAGTAGTGGTTTGACTATGTTTGCGCAAAAGGATTCTCAATACTGGTTGACAATTTGATCATGATAAGAATAAACCGATTGACAATGGGCAATGCTGGGATGTTGATCCCGGACATGAAGTTTTCCGCAGCACCATCATCGCTACTATTCCCATGATTGGGCACACAGTATCACAACCATTGAACCATGAACCCAACGGGGATTGATTGAGAGCTGTGTGACCCAAACCGGCAGTGGTAGCAACACATGTCATGTTCTCATGACTTTCGCGAGTGGACTCAAGATTGATTTCTTCAGACTAATCAGTTCTTGATACCTTACCAATTAATATCATCCATCAGAACCACCCAGGTATCAAAATCACCAGCAAAACTACCGTATTCACCAAAGGTCGATGCTCGCGAAGGACAGCCGCGGCACTTGGAATCGCCCCGGCGTCGCTACCAGGGATTTCGACACAGAAATTTCTGCCAAGAATGCCACAGCGCATGGTTGAAGTAAAATTTTTTACCGTAAATTGCTGATAGGCATAGTTATATGTTAGCAGAATTCGTTTATCAGTCTAGTGCATCATGTCTAGCTGTTCCCTATCATGACATAGCTAGTGGTCGATTCGAGAGTTTACCAGGTAGACTCAAGGAATCTATCCCCTGAAGCAACATGACCCCCACGTACTCTTGATGAAGGATGATGACCACATAGTCATTGAATCTAAAACCTGAAACATCAGCACAATTTATACCATCAATTTCTGCTTATTCCAGATGGCTAATCTTGGCACAGTCCAAAACAGCTACCCAACCACGTCAGTCAAGCCATACACGCCCATGCAACGCACTATCGGAATCTGATGATAGGTGTACTATAAGTTGATCAATGTTGATGATGATTCTTGTAGCCCTCACGGGATGACCGACAAACCAGAGGTGTTGATCCCATCATGGAAATACATATGGCAGCATAGGATCCTTGACTAGCCTTGTTAAGCATTTAGGCCTTACCTGTACTGACATTTCATTGCCTAAGCCACCTGAGTTTCCACAATTCCACCGGCACCTTTTCGCACTAAGATCTGTTCAGCAAGCCCCCGCAAGCTGGGGGCAGTTCTGTTCACTAAAGGAATCTAAAAGACTGAGAGGGTTGAGATAGTCACTGAGATTACTAAAGGTCTACCGCTGTGCCAAGCAGAGCGGCCAGCAGAAGCACGGATTCGTGAAACGTTTTGCAAAGTGCACCACACGGGTCCACTGAATGCACAGTGCCACCAGCGCAGGTCAGAGACACTCACCTTGGTGGAAAACGCTGGCTGACATCCCTTCAGGTGTTGAAATGGTTTGATGGTTCACAATGGTTGAATCATGTTGAACAATTTGTAGGCCATGATTCATTGGGGACAAGCTGAATTTAATTTTTTGCCATTAAACTGGCTAGTTGATAGCTTAATGTTGAACACAAATGGTGGTCGGTTAATGTTTGACAACGCTAAGCACCAATGGTTGACAATCTTTAGTCTCAACCGTTAATTGCGAGAAGAAGGTTCAAGCAGCAAAGTTGATTGTTGCAAAGGAGTGGGTAAACGCCTTTGCTCGTTGGATCACCCATGAGTTTCAGGCTCCTCTCTCGATTTATCAGCAAGTTAAAGGTGCTAAGGAGCCCTTTCGGGTTCATGTCTAGGTACTGTTGAGGCATTTTCTTACCTTTCCATGGCCTCACAACTGGATGGGTTGATCTCCTGAAAGCGTATGCAACTTGTCGCTGACCGAAGTTTGACACAAGGCTTGTGATATGCAAAGCACCGGCCTGTCCAACACTGTGAAAACCTATTCAGGGTAGGAACCGGAAACAGCCAACTCGGTTGCACAATCCCAAGTGATAATCAAACAGCTCGGGGTTGCAAAGAATACGTGCTCTTCACAGGTTGCATTGCGTGTTGGGATGATCAATTCCAATAATCGGAGTTCTTATCAGCAACATGTCTGAAACATGATCAACGCCATGCCCAACCTACAGCCCATGCACAGCGCACGGTAGTGATCGCAGGTCAAAATCATCCAACACCCATATCACCAACATTGGCCAAGTCAAGGTACCTGGTAAATAAACTCAATCAAAACAAGATTAAAATGATCGATTCTGGCATACATTGGGATTATCAACCCCCAAACCCTGCAACAGACTGCGCCAAACCTGGAACCCACGTACTCTCAGCAACTGTGACTCTCGTTGTTTCTATGAGGTGCCCGAAGGGCAGTGTGAACACCACTGCCAATATTCCTGGCTGCTTGGCTACGAAGGCCCCTGGATATGAAGTTGCAACCCAGCCAGGTATGTCATGCGGTGGATGTGGATTCCCAGAAATCTTGGAGAAGCACCCGAAGCAGCTATAAGTTGGTCAATACACCAGTGAGCAAAACCAGGGCAATTCTTACCTGTGCGTGTTTTGTACCGGCTTACATCTGGCAAATGGGTGTGCCATTAGTGACAGTTTCTATCAAAGGTGGCTAATCATTCTAATTGACAAGTGTGTGTGTCTTGCATACACAACGATTAGGCACCAATGGAATCATCATGAACCATCACTTTAAACCACTATGACCAGTAATGCATACAGTCATAATTTTTGACCATCATTCATCATCATTGCAATACGGATCAGAATTAACAATCAACCATCAACAACCCCTCAAGTCACCATCATTTTATGATCAATTCACCAGCATTGACCACCATTGACCATCATCAACACTTCTTCCCCATTGGCACACGCCTTACGCCTCCCAAGCATCACATCGAACCCTCCCAGAAATTTGTGCCACAGGACTGCCAGCGCTCAGTTCCTAGAGCACTGGTGGTCTTTCCTGGTGGGAGATGAACCGTCGATCGTTGTCAAATCGTGGTCAACGATGGGTTGATCATTTTTGATGGTGCTGAAGCATGCTCGACGGCGGTCAGTGGTGCTTCAGAATATTTGATAATGATGGTTCATGATGGCAATGGTTGTCGGCGGGTTGAAAACAGTTGATGTTGATGGTAAAAGATGGAATGATGATGGCGCTTGAGTGCGGTTGATGACACTGGTTACAGTAGACAAAGGGATTGCTGGCATATGATCAGCTGGTAAATGGGCTAAGTCGTTGAAGGACATGAGCTTCACGATCGTGTTGGTACCAAGAATCAGTACTGCAAGAAACGCTGAAGAGCATTGAGCTTTCACAGTGCCAATGCTCACCCAATAATGAAAGTCTTGCAAGCAAGAAACATGGGCGTGCAAACCTACTATGAACCATGCAACCATAGTAAACATTAGCGGTCGTTGATATGAATAGGTTTTCGCTTGGATTCGATTGCGCTGCATTTAGGATGGGTCTGGGGTGAGAGGGCAAACTCACCTCTTACTAGACATACGCATCCACATATATAGCAATCAAACTCGTAGCAAAACTACCGAAAAGTAGTGTTTGAGCAGCTCATATTCAGACTTACCTTGTGCATAAAGCATCTCCATGCTTCTTTTCCGTTCCTGAAGGCTACTTGCCAGCATTGTGAACCAGTCATACCAAACACAAGTAGATGAACGACCCCTGTCAACCTGCTCGCTAGTCGTACAAAACCATACGAAGGGGAGACCCATTGGTTGGTTGCAACGTTGCTGGCCCCTGACAGTTGGAAATAAGTCAGCATTATCAAACGTCATCAATCTACTGTGACCAATCACACTATATGTAAGGATTAGTTGCCACCAATGGGTTAACTTTTTATTCCCCGTGGAAATCCAACATTCACCAATACAGCTGAAAACTCGCAAGTGCTTTGACATCCTTACAGCCAGGTATTCTTAACGCGCGAGCCCATGATTCATGTATAACTATCTACATGCATAATTAACCATAATCGAAGGAAGTTTAGAAGTCTAACTTCCGACAATATGGACAACTCAGCTAGGGTAGATCGCCTGAGCAGATGTGTGAAAGAAGAGATGTGACTCAGCTAGGGGAGATCGCCTGAGCAGATGTGTGAAAGAAGAGATGTGTGAAAGAAGAGATGTGTGAAAGAAGAGATGTGCGAAAGATGAGAATGCGAGCGCGCCAAAATGTTAGGAAAGTCGCGAAATGCTGTGTTTTGCAAGGTTTTGTGCCTCAGGAGGGTCCAGAAGGGTACCTCGCTAAAGCGGCGGGTGCGGACCACTCTGGCGGAAGGTGTGTGCCAAAATCGTTAAAAAACCTAGGCGCGAAGCACATTTGGAAGTCAAAATCGTAAAAACACTACAGTGTCGGAGCACTTTTGGAAGTTGCAACTCGCAAAATCGTTAAAAAAACCTAGGCGTGAAGCACATTTGGAAGTCAAAATCGTAAAAACACTACAGCGTCGGAGCACTTTTGGAAGTTGCAACTCGCAAAATCGTGAAAAAACCTAGGCGCGAAGCACATTGGGAAGTCAAAATCGTAAAAACATGTCAGCGTCGGAGCACTTTTGG
>VSDK01006108.1:80744-99796 GCA_009767595.1 Symbiodinium kawagutii
GATAGATAGATAGATAGATAGATAGAATAGCTAGAATAGATAGATGGAATGGACAGACAATTGGATAGCCAGATTCAGATGGCTAGATGGGTCGATAGATAGACAGATAGGTAGACGAAACGAGAGTCAGATAGAAAAGTAGATAGATAGTCAGGTAGATAGACAGAAAGATAGACAGATGGACACATAGATGATCAGACAAATAATTCGGTAGATAGATAGACAGATAGATAGATAGGCAGATAGATAAATAGATAGATGGACAGGTAGATAGATAGATACATAGACAGAAAGATGACGAGATAGATAGTGAGGTAGATAGAAAGACAAGTACATAGGCAGATAGATAAACGAATAGATCATCAGATAGATAGATAGATAGACAGTCAGACAGACAGAAAGAAAACTGATCCACTGATAGAAAGATAGCTGGACAGATAGGCTGCCAGTCAAGTGGCCAGATCGATGGTCACATTGTCGCAACCACAACTGCACACTCCTATAGTGCTCCTATCTTGGAAACTTCCGCCACCGCCTTGTGCGGTACTACTTGTATTGAGTTATCAGCCATTACATTCGCATGATCAAGCTTGTACGCCATGATTGAATGAGTAAACCTGAGAGATTACCATTTAGGATCTGAATTTCTAGAACCATTGACGTCAACAAATTCTACACAACCACACACCCACAAATATTACAAACGATTCGGTGGTTACCATATTCTACCATTGGCTTGTGATGCCATCAGGTCTCATCTACTTATCCATCTTTACTCAGTATCAAAGAACGGTTGCCTTCTACCCATCCCCAACAGCCTTCAGGACCGCCCCCGTTCACATAGCACTCCTACCACTGCATCATGAAGCCATTTTCCACTCCATGGTCTAAGAGTCATCATGATTATCACACGTTAAACAGCATGGTGAAACAATTATAACCACTGCCCTTGCTGACCGCCCATGACTATTGTTAGCATTCATTTGCTATTCTGATCCTTTACTTGGTCAGTGGTTGTTCTTTGATTGTTGCAGGTTCGGCTCTGCGACAACCAGCCTCACATGTTTAGTTGATGTGGTGCGGAGTAGCCGCTTCCAGGGTCAACAAGACAAGAGATAGCCAACAACATTTCAGCGCGGATACTGTCCAACAACAATGAGCCTACTGCTGGAGTCAACATGCATGCAGATATATCGAAGGTACACAGCAAACAACTGTAAATATCTCGAACCATTCGCCCACCGAAAGAAAGAACCATTCAAGGCATTAGTTTTCCTGATGATACTAGCGATGATATGTTGTTGTTGAAGCTTAAAAAACAATTCACACGGACCATCAATACTATATATTGCTAATGTTGATAGCCCTCGCGTGGTGGTTATTCCCTACTATCAACTGCTACTAAACATCATGAGCCGCGCGAACAACTGTTCCGATTGATTATGGCCATTGGCCATGAAATAGCCGTTGTTGACGATCCGTGATTTTCTCTCGCCATTGAGATGCCTGCTCTTGGTTATCAACCTATAACAGGGTCAACCGGTGTTAATTAAGCATCGTGATGGCCAAACTGCCGTTATGATGAGCATCCTGATGAACCAGAACATAACCATTGCGCAATGGAAGACAAAATCATGAACAAGGATGATATACATGTTCATTGAATAAACGCGAACAACCACTGGGGGTGGCCCAGTGCTGATGGAACTGTGACACCCCCACCGGTATCACACTGGGGCCCAGCACCGACCGAGGAGGCAGGCGCCGACTTCTTCTGAGCCGCCAGGAGCCGTAGCAAAAATACCGGATATATCAACCGTGGGTGTGTCGATCATCAATATAGCAATATCAGATTCAATATCACTTAGTTTTGGGACTCATGGGTTAATGATAGGTATGTGATCGTGCGAACGTGTGGAAGCTAAGAAAGCTTGAAGACCGCAGGTTGGCGACGTCTGAAGCCTGCTAGCACGCTTCCCTGGACGAACTTCAGTGGCCCACTGCCACGCTTCGTCCTGAAGCGTTTGGGGTCAACACCGCAGTTAGCGGAAGACGATGTGGGCGAAGAGCAGTTCTGAGCTGCGTGGAGTTGTCGCTGAGGGCAATATTTGAATTGTGGCGCTGGTCAATACCGCTTGGTGATGATGCTCTTCTGGACCACACGGGTCCAAGCACCGCCAATGACGCCCAAAACGTATACGCTGTTTGCGACCCATCTTCTGCTGCTGTTCTGGACCCCGCAGGTCCCAGAGATTGGACCCGGTTGGAATGTTCCATTGCACCGTGCTGCCCGGGCCAACTTCAGTGGCTTCTTCACCCGATGGAAGGATGAAGCGGCCACAAGGGGGGACCTTTTCAAAACGCCGTCTGAATAGAAGCTCTTACGAACTTGATGAACCAGGATTACAACCATGCTAGAATCTAGAACCAATGGTGATTAGGCCAGTCTGCTACATGATTACGACTATATGAAAGCGCCATCGCCAGCCAAAGTTGAGAGCAACTTTGATCCACTGATCCACTAAAACTAACAGAGAGCCGCTGGTTTGATGCCTCCAGGGGTGGGGTAGGGCAATGGCTGAATTTCATCGTCTGACCATCCCGGTGAATCAAATCAGGGCAGTAAGAAAGACCCATATCCAATCCCATACTTGTGCCTGAAATGAATCTCCAGTTGACGTTGAAATCATAATGCAAACCACCAAACTTATAAGCCATGAGTGTAGATGTGCACAATCCAAAAATGCATTTGTGATCCTATCACGTACCCTCTAGTAACGTGACTCCGGATCAAATCCACCACTTGACGATCTACCTCTTGTAGAAGGTGGTTATTCCCTGCTATCCGTGCTTGCCAGAGGTAATAGAATTCCCAAGCTCCAGTTTGTGCTGCGACAGTTGGTTTTAAATCGTCAATATGAGCAGCCATCACTACCTAGAAAATCTCATTGCGGCTTGTTATGCCATGCTCGTTGATCATGATCCGCAAAGGTACTCTACGCACTGTTGCGATTTTCGCGGTGCCCATATCAAAGCAGATCAGTTCACTTAAACATAGATTGGGTAAATATCTGCTGCTACAAGGTGATCATTTACCACAAGCCGGTTATTGATCCATTTCGTATTTAGGATCATTTGTTGGTAGCTGGTACAAGCTGATCATCGACATGATTTATTGATCCCATAGTCATGATAACTTCAACGGTGTGATGATGGCCATCCACATAGATGAGCATGGTCATGATACCAATCAACTCAGGGAAGAACGCATTTTGTAACAGCGGGGGAGGGGGCCGCCACAGCGGAAAGTTGCTTGCCATCTAACTTGGTATCCAGATTCGGCGAACCAATTGTGAGAGCTAGAACCTACTAGAACCCATGGATTGATTTGGCGGATCTGCTACATGATTCTGACTAGACGCAAACATGATCATTAGATGAAATTGACAGCAGCTTGGATCCACTGATCAGTAGAAAACAAGGGAGAATCGCTGGTTTGGTGCCTCCAGCCGTTGGGTAGGGACTGGCTCAATTTCATTGTTTGACTAGCCACCGTCTTCACCCCCACTACACCCATGATGGTTGCTATTGTTGTCAATTTTGATTGCAGTACGATCATCGCTATCATTTGTGAAACCGTTGTTGCCAGCATCATCATCACAACTCGTTATCATTCACATCATTTGGAAGCATCATTATCACAACTCGTGCTTCCAAGTGATGATCTCCATCTTTATGATGAATTGTGAAGTTCATTATGTTCACCACAGTTGATGATTCGTTCTCATGACGATCGGGCTTGCGCCTCGGGTTCCCATGCTTGCCAAAGACAGCCTGGATAGCCTGGGTCTGGGCTCGCCAACCGGTGGAGAAGCGGACTCAGGAGTGCGACTCCACCTCTGGCCTGGCGACTATCCATCGGTCAGCTGCCTTCTGCATCGCCACTCTTGGAAGAAGCAATTCTTGATGACTGATGGTGCGATGGTTGATGAGATTTGATACATGAGATCACTAGAATTGTCGTGAATGGTGGCTGATGATGTTTCATTGTGGTTGCTTGATGGTTAATAGTACATGAAATGGACGGTAAGAATCATTCTCGTGACATGGTTGGACTGGTAGGTCAACTAGTCATAGCTTGCAGCTGTCAAAAGATCACTAAACAATAAGTCAACAGCGGCTACCCCAAGACTGACATGAATCCGAAAAGCAGTGGTAGAAGGCCATCATTTTCTGGTAGCAACTGAGATGGGCCGTCAATGACATCACCGCGGCATCAGCAAACGGCCACGAGTGAAAAAACTATCCCCCTAGCGATGTCGAACGTCTCAAGAACGAATAGGGTAGTCCAGCTATTGGGATGGCTGTCCACGCAGGCGATACGTGGTATCGGTCCACGCTTGTGTTTCTCAAATTCGGCCAGGCTGCAGCAGCTGTTCACAGTCGCAGCAACCAATCTGCTGCCAGTGGTGATTCATGTCAGGTTGTGAAACGGTAGCGTGTCACAGTAACTGGCTGCTTCCGCTCACCAGGCGTGTACGTTATCTTGGGACACGGGCCGGTTTGGGATGAAGTGTTGTTTTTGTTGGTTTTTTAATGGGCAATACTGGTTCACGCATGCGGTTGTATAATGTAGTTGTGGTCATATAGAGCAATTCATCAAATCGATCATTCATCGTGATAGTAATGGCTGGGATCACCATCAGCATCTTTCACGGATAAGAATAAACACTAGCAAGTGATAATTCATCTTAGTAGTTGTCATTACCATTTACCAACAATCCCCATTGATATATCCCTACCGATTTATTGTCGGTCAATGACTACTTTCATTTATCCGACCAACATATCTATATGACTATGGTTTTGTTAAGCGCCATTGATGAGGATTTTTCCACCGTAGTCTCGTTTATAAACGCAAATTAGTGATGACGGTTGGTAAATAACCATGATTCCGCCAAGAGGACCCGTATTCGTTCTGTGCGGCAGCCTCGATGGCGCTCGCCGTCTTGAATTTATTGACAACATACCCAGTAATGATAGGTACTACAATAATCATATAAGTGCGGTCAACAATCAACTACTGGCACATGACAGCCTTCATAGCAGAAATTATACCCTTAATGAATGATGAGGATTCTAATATTCTGATTATCATTGAAATAATAATGATTTCACCTGTCCAAAACAATCTAAGGCAACTACTCCACTTAAATGATTTGACATCCCCCCAAAAAAAATAGCAATCATACCACAAGTATTGAAAAATCCCTTGACAAAGCATTCTCATTAGCATTCTGGAACCCAGCTGCTGCCCTGGCCTTCCCACTCGTTCTTTCCACCTGGCAGCTCAGCCAACCAAACCGGAATGTCAATTATGGCAGTGACAATATCTGCATACACTGCTCGCATGGCAGTGTGATGTTCTCATCTGCATATGATATGCAGATATGTTTGCATTGTTCAACTGCAGTGACAACTTGGTGATGTTATCTCATGGCTACGATGATGATATCAAAAAGACAAGAAAAACTGCAAAGATGTACGATACGCGACACCAGGAGTGCGAGCATGCGGCTGGCTGTGAGCCACTCCGAATGACACCAATGGAGTAGGTACCTACTTGTTTGGATGCAAGCTACCCAAATGGTGGCGATATAGTGCTGAACCACGGCAGTTATCCGTGGCTAATAGAGGCTGCAATGATTTCTATCACGATGGCTAATCGTGGTGGGCTCTAGTTCCATATCAATGTTGCAATGTGCAAAAAACCTCGGTGTGTATGATGCGTATCACATACCCAGTGTGGCGGCTATAAAATCAAAAGAAATTTCGTAGAGAAACTCCGGGTCACAGATCCAAAACATACCCCACATCACATATCTCACCTCACATATCTCACCCCACATACCTCACCAGGCATATCTCACTCCACATCATTTACTTACATACCTCACTTCACAGCACTCACCTCACATACCTCACCTCACATCACTCACCTCGCAAAACCCGCCTCACATCACTCACCTCACATACCTCACCTCACATATCTCACCTCACATATGTCACCACGCGCCAATCACCTCACATACCTCGCCTCACATTACCCACCTCACATATCTCACCTCGCATTACCCGCAATGTAAGTGGAACATCAACTGTTCATTACATGTCTTCTAACGCTGGCTTTGTGTGCCGAGCGTGGTACTTTGAGCGCAGGAAGATTCGCTGGACTCGTTCGCCGCAATGTAAAACTATCTGAGGGGACATGTTTCCTGGCCCTGCGCGGTGATCGTATGTGTTGGATTGCTTGTGCCGCCGTGCGAATTTGAAAGATGGGAAAGTCACGAAAAATTGTGAACTCTCGTGGAATCGTGCTCCGTGCTTGGGTGTGTTGCAGGTCGGTGTCGGCTTATCGTCGCTTGATCCTCTTTGTATACTCGAATATCCTCGCAGCGTCCTCGAGGTTTCAATGTGTTCCTTGGCTATGTGGGCTGTTGGTTTTGTGTGGCAAGCGTGGTGCTTTGAGAACAGGGAGTAACATGGAGTCATCCTCCGCATGCTCTCCGCCATGTAAATGGAACATCAGCTGTTCATCGCATGTCTTGCAGCGGTGACTTTGTGTGGCAGGCGTGGTACTTTGAGCGCGCGCGCTCGTCCCCCACATGCTTCTCGCAGTGGGCACGGAACAGCTGTTCATCGCGTGATTTGCAATTATGACTTTGGCTGCTTTTGGCTGCTTCTGCTTGCTTCTGGCTGGTTCTGGCGGCTCCTGGCTTCTTTTGGCTACTTCTAGCTCTGGCTGCTTGTAGTACTTTGTAATATTTTGTAATACTTTGCAATACCTTGTCCTACCTCGTAGTACGCTGTAAAACCTTGAAGTACCTTGCGGTACTTTGTAATACGTTGTAATACCTTGCAGCACGGCCTTCTTCCTGGCTTTCTCCTTCATGTTTCGCCACCGCCGCTCTTCTCGCAAAGGGGCCTTGACAGGTACAAAGCACAAAGTAGGCCAACACAAAAGGACAGAAATTAAGAGAGGCTTGCAAGAGCACGCAGATACATTCATACAGGCACACACACATACGTGCACAAACAACTAGCCAGCTTGAGGCTGTAACGGGGCGGGGCGTCTTGATAAATGCCGGCACCTGGGCGACAGAGTAATGCATCTGTCTGTCAAGCCGGTTCATGCAGTCATTGCAAGTGTTAGTTCGTTCGCTCTGGGGCGCGAACATTTCTCTCACGCTGTCGGTAAATTTTTTCTTGGCTTCACCTGCAGCAGCAAGAGCTTGGGACATGAAATTTGGAATTGACAAGGATTAGTGCTGGGCGGCCTTGTCGGGCTTGGCCTGAACACTTGGCACCTGCACGGAGCAATGGGGGATGCCAAACAAAAGGAACATGAAACATGACACGAAATCACGCTACTGCCATGATGCCGTACGCTGTCAGTTTGATGCTCAGGCCGCGGCTGCCACTCCGGATTGCAGCCAATCCAATGTTTCCTCCGTAAGAATCGGAGCGAAATCCTGAAGCGGGAAGATGAGCAACCGCGGGGTACAAAAGGTCTTTGAAGTAAGTGCCCACGCCTGCAGAAAGAAAGGCTCCTGCAGGTGAGAAAAGGACAGTTGGGCGTTGCACACAGCATGGACATGCAAGAAATGAAGGTTTGCAGGGTGCCTCATCCAAAGAAACGTCGGCCCAAAGCCCCTGAAAGCTCGTGGTGTCCCGAATTGTGGACATGACCTGGGACGGCGCTGCATTGAGAAGACGTTTGAATGCAGGCCGCCCCGTCCCAAAAACATGTAGGATGTGGCTGTTGGGGTGGTGTTCTGGGCACCCGGCGAAAATCAAAAAGACCAAAAAGGGCAGCAAGAAAGCCAGAGGAATGCAAAGCGCGCTATGGAGCCAAAAGGTCCAGAGCAGCGGTGCGACGAGCAATACCGGAAGCAATGATTACCGCAGTTGTAGTGGCATTGGCAATCGAGGAGTGATTCTGATGGTAGTCTTAAGCAAGCACGATGAAAACAACACCCGGCCCAAAGACTGGATCAATATTTGGCACTAAAGGAGTCCAAAGCAACCAACAAGAAAAGATATATGAGGAGTAGATGCCCTGAATTTTTGCTGCTTGTTCGAGCACACCGTGTTTTGATTCACACGGGGCGCCCAATGTAGATACTAAAAGCCCGGCGTTGAGGGTAGAGGATGGCAGTCAGCAGGATTGGATGAAACTGAATTGTAATCAACTAAGCAACCCGCAATCAGATAAGCCCTGTTGAGCGTGGTTGGTTTAGCAACGTTGCTCATTGCGTGGAAACAGGGTTTTACCAAGTTTGTTGCGCTACAATCACTAGTATGGGCATGGCCTCGTACAACCAAAATGCGCTGTAATGGAAGAGCAATGACGTTGATGTTTGACAGCTAGGTGTCGCGCTTCCACAGTGATATCCTGAGAAGGGGTATATTGCCGTATCCTTGCTTGTCAACATCCCTGTGATTAATCCCCCTGGCAGCCCGTGCAAATGTGTCTGTCCTGAGCAAGTAATATTGGCCAGGTGTTGTAATACGTTGTAATATCTTGCAACACTTTGTAGCACCTTGAAATATTTTGTACTACCTGGTAATACCTTGTACTACTTCGTAGTACGTCGTAATACCCATAATATTTTGTAGTGCCGTCTAATACATTGCAGCACCTTGTAGTACATTGTAGTGCGTTGTAGTACCTTGTAGTACCTTGTAATACTTTGTACTACCTTGCAACATCTTGGAGTACTTTGTGCTACCTTGCAGTACGTTGTAATGCCTTGTACCTTGTATTACCTAATACCTTGCAATACCTTGTAGTCCAGTTTAGTACGTTGTAGTACGTTGCAATAATTTGTAGTACGTTGCAGCGCGTCTTGCTCTGGTACAGTGTAGGAAGTTTTGCTCTGGTACATTTTGTCTTGGCACGTTTCGTCTTGACATGTTTTGCTCTGGTATGTTTTGTCCTGGTACGTTTTGCTCTGGTACGTTTTGTCTTGGGTCGTTTTGTTTTGGCACCTTTTGCTCTGGTGCATTTTGTCTTGGCACGTTTTGCTCTGGTACGTTTTGTCTTGGTACGTTTTGTCTTGGCATGTTTTGCTCTGGTACGTTTTGTCTTGGTATTTGTCTTGGTACGTTTTGTCTTGGTATGTTTTGTCTTGGTACATTTTGCTCTGGCATATTTTGTCTTGGTGCATTTTGCTTCGGTACGTTTTGTCTTGGTACGTCTTGTCTTGGCACGTTTTGCTCTGACACGTTTTGTCTTGGTACGTTTTGTTTTGGTATGTGTTGTCTTAGTACGTTTTGCTCTGGTACCTGTTGTTCTGGTACGTGTTGTCTTGGGACGTTTTGTTTTGGTTTGGTTTTCTGGATGAATCCGCTCTTTTTGTTTGTCTGTGCGCTGTTGTCTTCGCGCTTGTCTTGTAAAGCAAATTCACGTTTCTATCTGCATGGGTTTCGCTTTGTTGTTGCAAATCGAAGGCGGCTGCGACGATCAACAATTCAAACGCGACAGCCAACAATCAACAGACCCATTGCTCACAACATGAAATCAAAACAGCGTGACAGACGCAGCCGCCCCACACTCCCGTAGACAAAACATCATAGGCCTGTGATCCATTCCTATCGGAAACTTCCGCCCCCGCCTTGTGCGGGCTCTATTTGTAAGCAAGCAAGTGGGAACGACCACGGACATGGATCGGCAAAAATTGCACCTCGCCTAGTTGAAGCGCACGTTTGGAAGTGAAAATCGTAAAAAACTGACATTGGTAGGCACATTTTGGAAAATGAAATGTTGAAATTGCACCTCGCCGAGGCAAAACGCGCATTAATTTGCAAGCGAAAAACGTAAAAAATGACATGCTCGCGGACATTTTGGGAAATGAGATGTTGAAAATTGCACCTCGCCAGGCGAAACGCGAATTTGCAAGTTAAAAGCGTAAAAAACTGTCACGTTCGGGACACTGTTGCACGATGAGATGTTGAACAGGTGCACGGCGCTGTATTGAGACGTGCGTTTTCAAAAATCAAAAATCGTTAGATCTCTCGAAGCCTGGGCCACTTTTTGAAAAGTTGCACGGCACTGAGGCGAAACGCGAATTTGGGAGAGATTTCTAAGAAAAAGCTCTGTCTCCCGGCACGTTTTTACACATCACATGTTGGAAGTCTCAAAAAGTGTGCGTTTCAAAGAATTTGGGGACGAAAAGCTTGAACAACTCACACATTCGCGTCGTTTTGGAAGATCAAACGTTGAAAAGGATGAACTATTTCCGGTTTGAGAGCATTTGGACATGAAAACCTTGATGAACTCGTGGTTTCGCTCCGTTTTGGAAGATCATATGTTGAAAGCATCGAGATGTCAAGGTTTTCAACAGCTTTGACGATTACATTCAACACCGCCAGCACCACCACCACCACCACCACCACCATCATCATCCTCGTCATCATCATCATCATCATCATGATCATCATCATCATCATCATCATCATCACCATCCTCATCCTCATCATCATCCTCATCATCATCCCCATCCTCATCCTCCTCCTCCTCCTCCTCATCATCATCATCATCACCATCATCATCATCATCGTCGTCATCATCATTATCTCGTCATCAGATCATCACAATCACCAACCACACACCATCACAACTCAATTGCGAAACCAATCATCAAGACCACGAACAAATAAAATCACCGATCAATAACATGACCAATCATTAGCATCACCAATCAACCGCATCACCAACCAAATGCATCACCAATCAATCACATCACCGATCAACCACATCACCAATCAACCACATCACCAATCAATCACATAACCAGTCATTAACATCACCAATCAACCACATCACCAATCAACCACACCACCAATCAGCCACATCACCAACTAACCACATCACCAATCAATACATAACCAACCAACTACCACACACAAATCAATGACATTGCCAGCCATTAACATCACCAACCAACCGCATCACCAATCAACTACATCACCAATCAATCACATAACCAATCAACCACACCATATATTCATCACATCACCATTCAGCCACATCACCTAACAAATGCATCACCAACCAATTCCATAACCAGTCATTAACATCACCAATCAAGCGCATCACCAATCAACTACATCACCAGTCAACTACAAAACCACTCAATCACACCACCAATCCATCACATCACCATTCAGCCACATTACCAAACAAATGCATCACCAATCAATTGCATAACCAACCAAATGCATCACCAATCAATCACATCACTAAACAAATACATCACAAATCCATGACATCACCAATCAACCACATCACCAATTAACCACATCGCCAATCAATTACATCACCAACCAACTACATCACCAATCAATTGCGCAACCAATCATTAACATCACCAATCAGGTTCACCACCAACCAAACACTTCACACCAACCAAATACATCACCAATCGATTGCATTACCAATCATTAACATGACCAACCAATCACATCACCAATCAACGACATCACCAGAATCAGAAAATGCCAGAGACACAAAATCACCAGAAACAAAAAACACCAGAGACAAGAAACACCAGAAACAAACAACCACCAGAGACAAAAAACCACCAAAGACAAGAAACACCAGAAACACAAAAACACCAGAAGCAAAAAATCACCAGAGACAAAAAACCACCAAATACAAAAATCAACATCGACCAAAACCACCAGAAGAAAAAAAAACATCATCACTTTCAACCGTAATCCACACCATCACTCTTCCTATATGCTATCCTTTTTTGGAAACTTCCGCCGCTGCCTTGTGCGGTCACTGTGTTAGTGGTTAATGATGAAATTATGATGGTTAGGGGTTTACTGACGCTGAATGACCATCGATCTATGGTTAATCACGGTGACTTGATGATGGCTGGCGGTGAAGCTTCACCAAGTGTTGCCGTGAACTGATTACTTGCTGAATGTGACTTGGGAAGCAAAGTCGGAAACAAAAATGAAGCGCTTCGCAATAGAAGAGAGCCCGTCAGCGATAACAATGAGACATCATTGACCATCATATTGACCATCAATGGCCACGTTCATCTGATTTTTGGCAACTCTATGGACCACTAATGACCATATAAACCAACCCATATGGACCGTTACCAACCATACAAAAAAACTGGGTCATCCTCAAGCGTGTGAGACAATGCTGCGACCAACAACCTCGGGTTTGAATCTGCCTCTGGTGATAACCAAGGCTGCTGATAAAACCAAGGGTGGTAATACTGGTAAGCCGGGGCTACCTATACTGGTTGTAATAACGGTGACTGAAATGATTGAGTAAAAAGATTGAACGCGGGCGATTGGTCATTAACAATGGTTGTAAGAAATACACTTGATTATAGAAATCAATGATTTCAGCTTTATCGACAATAGCAAGCCTGTACTAAGAATAACCAATGGTTCTAGAGTATAGTGAAGTAATGACAGCCCACGTTATCAAGAACCTTCCCCTCCTCATCGTGATACAAAACGGTTAGAACTGCTGTCCCGTGATAGAGATCCCCATTGGCCATAGCCATGACTCAATAAACCGTTAGTATTAATTCAGCTAATATCAGTAATTCTGATTAGTATCAACCCAAATGCTTTTCCAAACAAACATCAACCAACCACACAAATAGCAACCATGATATCCACCCAATAATTTGACTAAAATATAATCGGCCATGGTGAACCAATAATCATATAAGCGCAATTCAATGCGAAGATCTAACCCAAACCATAATCATTACTATATCCCAGCTACAATAATCATATTTTCAATCGGTATTGCTTTCACTGATCCATTGCTGATCAAAACGCATTTGGTGCTCACAGTGGCTGACTGATGGCTAACATGGATGGTTCATGAGGGTTACGGAGACTCAAGCAATGACAATCTATGATGATGAATTAATAATGATCTTACATGTTGGTGATCAATGATGATTCACCGTGCTATACTGATTGACAATAATAGTGGTAAGACTTCAAGTGAAGCAACATGAACCAGTCAACCAGCCAAGTCTACGCTAATGATTGTTATCTAGCTGCTTGATCGGGCGTATCAAAAAATGATTCGATCATGGCACACAATCACATGGTGAATACCGATGGCTCATCATGCCGAATACTCGATAACAAGGCTCAACGGATCACAAGTCATGGCCAAATGAGGGCTAGAAGAATAGTTACCAGGATAACCAACAGCTAGAGCCTTGGAACTTGGTAATCTTCCACCAATGGGCTGTTGAGTCGTTGGCTTATAAACGATCAGTCAGTTGAGCATGTATTGGACATTGACAGCCGTTCTCGGTGAGTCACAGCCCTAGCTGCGGCCCCTGGATGAAGTGATGGAGTACTGGACAGGGATTTCTTCAAACTTCTTCCATAGTGCGAACTAAGGGCTTTCATCAACCCAGAACGGTGCGAGAGACAGTGGCACATGGGGCTGTCCAGCTAGACCACGAAAGCATCCACTTTTCTAGCAGCTTGAAGGCACTCATCCTAAACATCATCACCTAGTTGCTCCTGCCCTACTATCCACTATAGTTTGCCTATGGGCCTATGATTGCTCTTCTCGAAACTGGCTATGATTTGTTCCTGCTGTTTGATCTTGGATACTTCTTGAAGATAGTGAGCAACAGAGACTCTTGCCGTCTCAGGAGAACGTTAAACCTGGTTTATATAAGAGGGTTTTCCTAGGGGTGGTGTTTTTGGTTAATCCACCGGTTAGCGATGGGTAATATCAAGGATCAAGTCAATGAACAGCTTGGATTATGGCAACCAGTAAAATGTCTTCCTGATGGCGGCCATGAACGGCACATGATGGAAAATCATGTTGCTACCAAGTAGATACATCTGTTGAATGGCTGAAAAGCATTTGAATCTTTATCAAGTTGACTGATGGGTACCTCAAGCCAGTCACTGCGGTACCAGGGTTGTCATTGCTCGTCATGATGCGCTTTGCAGCCAACCACAGGGGAACCAACAGCCACAACAAAGGTCCCGGACCCATCATGTGTGACAACTGCGGCAGTCATTGTGACTCCCATAGTTATGATCTACCATAGTTCTGGCCGCTTGAAGCGCAGTTCTATGGGCACAGTCATCCAGCAAGTTTGAAACAACTTTGTCATAATGGCACTTTGCAGGACAAATGAAGTACTCTGTTGATCACCGAAAACGGAGGAACTTACAAAACAGAGGAAACTTTCCTTCGATGAAGGGCGGTTTCCAAACCTTGAACGCCAGTTCTGAAGCAGTGCAATCTCGGAAATCATCGATGATCTAGGCATCATTGACCTCAACAGCCAGCATTACCCATCACTATCAGTCACTACCATTACCCATGAATCTTTCAAAACCAAAGGACACAACTGCCCCACCGCCGCCCCGCCTCCTTTGCCCGGCCAATAGACAAAGGGTGCTGGCACCATACCTGAGGGTCCCAGTACTGCAAAGCTTAGGGTCGTGGTGAACGATTTGAAAAAAACATATGGCTATTGATGATCGACAATGGCTGGCGTCCAATGATTGATGGTTGGTAGTTCATTGTTGATGATTGCTGATGGATAGTGATGCAATGATGAAGCATAGTCAATATCGATTACGGGCACACGCTAGGGCGGATGATTATAGGGTTGGTAGTTTTTGTCATCATGATGATACCGCCCTCCAAAAACCCAGCGTGCTCTGTGAGCTAGAGGGGCTCACGCCCCAGTTTATAATATCCCCCCCGCATCCATTCATCACATCATCATCATAAAAATCATCGCAGTATAACATCACATCATTTTACCATAATATTTTACCATAAAATCATTTTTCAACATCATAAATTTAACCACAATATTTATTGGTAAATTTTCATCGTAAAATATTATGCTAAAATCATCCATCATTCTAATTCATACTAACCTATTTCATTATATCATCATCACTCTAACAACCCCGCCCTTTCATTTCATCTTTTCCATCCGCCCAGCTCTCAGGACATTCGGAAGCAATGGGACTTGGCAGAACGGTGGCGGTTGGGGCAACCGCCCTTTTTGTAGGGGTTGGCAGGTTTGGTTGTTGGTGGGTTGGTAGGTTGGTAGGTTATTAGTAGGTGGGGTTACTAAGATTTTTATATAGATAGGAGAGATAGAATGATAGATATATAGATATAGATGTTCCTGTTTTTTTTACCGCCACCGCCGACGATGACGACGATGACGACGACAACAACATTTTCTTCGCGCACTTCATCTTTTTTGAGGTGCGCCCTGATGGGGTTGGGCGCGGGGAAAGTTGAGCCAAGTTGAGCCGTTGCAATCTTCAAAGCTTGACCTTTGGCAGTGCAACCTTCACAGAATGGCATTTGACCCACCTTGTCAATTTTTTTTGTATCAAGCAACTTCGGAAAGCATTTTCAGAGTAGCAAGCTAGAGAATCTAAAGCGATGGTTCGTGTCTCTGTCTTCGTCCAGACCCAGAACCGTAGGATTAAAGTGGCTGAAGAGTTTGAGCCAGATGTTGGAAAACCCAGCCCATCAGTGGCTGAGTTGAAAGCCTTTATGGTGGATTGGGTGTCGGCAAATGTTCGTCAAGCAAAAGGCAATTGTCAGACCAGTGAATTGTCAGTTCGTCGCAAAGGTGGCGAATTTGACAAGCCTGACGACTATACCCTTGCTGTGCTTGATGTGGTTGAAGTGACCTACATTGATTTGATGACAATGCTTGGACGAGCCATTCAGAATGACCCCAACACCCGCCGAATGGAGCAGGAGCTTCAGCGTGTGGTGGCCGGTGGCTATGTTTCAAGCCCTGACTCTTCGCCTACAGCAGAACCTATGGCAGAACCTATGGCTGAGCCTGTGGCAGACACTGTCTTTTTCTTAGCATCCAAGAAGGGCAGCGATGTGCTGAGGGCATACAATCCACCAAAAGAATTGATGGATGCCGGTGGCAACATTGACCTTGAGCCGTGGCTGATGACCGATGTTGATGCCATTAAGGAAAGATTGTTGGCTATTCAAGATGACAACGACTTCTACCAGATTGCGGAGCAGTGTAAGGTGTTGTTTGAGAAGGGCACGGACGACAAGGAAGTCATTGCCAACAAGGTCGCCAATATGGTAGTTGAAGGTTTGCCTTGTGGCGGTGCTTCTTCATCTGGCAAGACACCAGCGCCTGATGCCTCAGGCGCTACTTCATCCAATCAGCCTCTTCCCGCTCCAGCCGTTCCAGCAGTGCAAGGTGAGCTGAGCCGTGCTGACTTGGAGGCTTTGATAGCTCAGCGTGAGGCCGACTTGAAGCTGTTGAAGAAGGACTTGAGCGCCAAGAAGAAGGAAGAGAAAGCAAAGAACATCACAGTCCATCTCCGACAGCCAAGTGGCAATAGCTTTGCTGTGATTACAAAGGCCAACAAGACTGTTCGCCAGTTCAAAGAGCAAGATGTGGCTACGATGTTGGAGATGCGTTGGGATGACATTATGCTCCTGATTGAGAACGAGCAGTTGGTCGCCCAGAAGCAACTGCATACCTATGGAGTGAGGGACGGAAGCACCATTGACATCCTTTTGAGGCTTCGTGGCGGCGCCGACAACACCATGGTTGATGCCAAGGTCTTCAAGATTGTCCTGCCCTTGCCCGAGGTTGAGGTTGAGGAAGCGCTGAGTGATGATGACAGCAATGACGGCAATGCCTACATGCATGTCTTGGACTACATCCTCTATGGCTGTGAGATCGACAAGGACAATGACATCACTGATGCTTTGCAACTGTATCAGTCTTCCTTCTGCGACCTTCTTGACAATCCTAGGACAATTATGGTGAAGGAGTTTCGTGGCAGAAACCTCTTTGGCATTGAGATTGGGGACGGCATCACTACAAGGCTTCTGAAAAAGGAAATCGCAAACCGTCTTCAGTTCCTTGCCAAGCAAAAGGGAGGAACTTGTCTCATTGGCGAGGGCGATTTTCTGTTGAATGGGCTGGGAGACAATGATATCATCCCTCCATCGGCTTTGTCAGTTGAGTTGCTCCTGCGTCTGCGTGGCGGTGGGCTTGGGAGAGACAGAAGGCCAGCCAACAAGGTCAGTGTCCGCCAAGTTGCGATGAAAGAGAAGAAAGACGCACTGCAAGAGAGCACCAAGACCCCAGATGCAAAGATGCTGGACGCTGGCAATGAGACAGTTGAACTTGCCAAGCAATACCTGTCTTCGCTCTATGAGAGGGCTGATGCTGACCCCTCTGCTGTGGTGAAGTCATTGCTGGGAAATTTGCCGTCTGGTATCTTGGGAACTCATCCGGATGAAAGCCAGTTGATGGAGACCTACAAGAAGACCCGTGGTGACGCTAGGATGTATGAGGTGGGAAACTTGGTGATGAAAGCGAACTTTCCAGACCTCTACGCTTTCCACGACGAGGTGTCAAGTGTGCTTGAAACTTGTGAGCTCACTTGGGATGTCATTATCCACCAACTTGTGATGGCAGAAGATGGCTCCACCAATTGGGCTGTGATGAAAAGGATGATTGAAGACGCCATCACCATCAGGGCATCGCGTGAAGATGAGTTCTAGGGTGTTTCACTCTGATGTCGGTAAGGGCGTTGCCAGTTCCGGTGAAAACATCACCAGCCCCAGTAAAATCAAATACCTGCATTTTACCTGAAAAAATTGGTATTTTTGGCATTCCAGTAAAAAAATCCACCAGCCCCAGTAGAAACTCTACCAGCACCGGTGGCAAATTTACCGACTTTGTCCTACTATCAAAGGACACTTTTGCATTCACCACTTGGCGCTATACAGCCAGACAGCGCTGTGTTGCAGAGACGGTGAAAAGGCTGAGGTTTTTTGACGTTCTTATTGCACTTGGTCTGTGTGATTTTGAGTTTTCATTTTTCAACATCATCCCCATCATCCTGACTATCATTTACACCTACCACCCAATACCCCACTAATCCAACTTGCACTGCATCCACTCCGCTGGCAGGTCTTCTACGCCAACATCATTCCAAAGAGCAATGGCATACTCCTTCAGACCGACAACACCAGCGACTTCGGATTTTGGGATTGGGCGGTTGGTTGGTTGGTTGGGTTGCGGGTTGGGTTCTGGAAGGTTCATTGGGTTCTGGAAGGTTCTTTGTAGGGTTAGTGGATTTCCTGAGGTGACGCCGTGTATTCATAGTGCTTCGCACTAAAACTGCCGACCCCCTTGTTACCTGTCAGCACCTGAACTTCTTGGAGGAGCAGAGCACAGACCTTGTCCGGAGCCTTCCATGTTTTCTAGGTTTTTTATTTTTAGTAAATATATTGATAATATATATGTAAAAATTATTTATTGAACCCATTTCCCAATTTCCGCCCCAAAAATCCCCAAAAGTTTATGCGCTGACTGCTGCAACTTTCCATTTGTCAAGCCACCGCACTAATCACCTAAAATGAACTACATTAACATGATTAATAATTTCCTCAACTAATTCTTCCGGTATCCTATATAGCTCGTCTTGTGTATGGCGTATGCTATTGTTCCAATCCGCGCTTTTACCATTAGGTAGCCGTTGCGCCGTTTCAATATGTCTATTTCCGACCGTTTTACCGCAATCTTTTTTACATAATGGTCTGGGTTCCCAATCTTCTAAGTTGTTCCATAGCCTAGTCCGTTTCCTGTAGTTAAATCCATACTTACAATAATCAACATCTTGATACGGTAGGTCTTTCATAAACTCCTGATGTTTTAATAGTCCGGTCTGGGGATTTTCAATAAACCATATCTTCGGCTGAAAGTAATTTATAATCTGAATAGTTTTCATTACTATTTCGTTAGCTTCATCAATCTTTCTCGTTCCCACGGTTTTAGCCCTACTGTATTCCGTGCAAGGGGGGCTAGCCCAGATAAAATCCCAATATCCCACTGGAAAATTTGTATAATTCCACTCAAGGATATTACAAACAATATCAGCCTTTTTTAAATCTAAGCTTACGACATCAAAGCCTTTTTTTATGGCTAAATTTC
>VSDK01006108.1:99806-178888 GCA_009767595.1 Symbiodinium kawagutii
TTCCCTACGCTTTTTGTCCCGCTAAATAATTCTAACAATTTCATTGTTATAATTATTTAGCGTTAGATTTTTTTACAAAATTATATTTTGTAAAAAAATATCCCTGAAAAAAGTTCTAATAATCTCATTAATTATTTTATAAAATATTTTTTATAAAACAATTATTAAAAAGTTAATCCATTAGTTCAAATTTACCGTCATTGGTTTTTGTTAGCTTGTAGTATTCTAAAGTTTGCTCTTTAGGCTGTTTGATTTTTCCACCGTTAAGCATTTTCAGGTATTGATTTCTTTTATCATCCCAACTTCCCTTAGGCCTTCCAATTTGCTTTGCTTCAAAGATTTTATCCATTCTTTCTTTCTCTTCCTCAGGTGAAGGTTTCTTGGCATCAAGGTTCAAGTTTTTAAGCAATTCAACAATTTTTAGGACGTGTTTGTTTGTTGTGTTTAATTTCTTGTTAAGTTCAATAAACTCCTCTTCATAGTCTGTAATCATGATATATATAAAAATCTAGATATTATTTATTTATTTATTTATTTAAATATTCATTTCTAAATAAATAATTATTCAGTTTTGTTTTCCTTACGGCTTACATTTATTTTCACATAACAAATTAAAAGCTTAGTCATTTCTAAAAATGATAGGCAACATTTTTTCAGTTTATTATTCTTAACTACGGGAAATTGTTTATCATCATTAACGGCGTCTTCTAATACATTAATGTTATCAAAGTATATAGCTTATCATTATTAATACTTATATATTTACATTTTAATTGCAGGAAAAAATTCTGTGCGACGATACAACTGCTACAAAAGTAAAAAACGAATTCTGAATTCACACTTCTATTGCTGAGATTGGCAGGGTGATACATCTCACTTGGGGACTTAGGACGCTTCGGCAGAAGCCTCGTGTGCTAAACGCGACGCTCGGTAGAGCCTCGCGAGGCTTCGCGACTCATTCATTTTTTAGGGGTAGATGAAAACACCTAATTAACCGCTTGTGGGGATTGACGCCCTTTAGTTGAATGTTTCCCTCTAACATTCGGCTATTCTGTAAAGTTCCATCAATAAATATTAATATATTTTAATTTCTAAATATTAATAATGAATAATAATATCCCTATAATAAAACCTCATAAATCAGCGGAATATGAGTTTCAACAATCTAAATACGATGTAGCGCCTAGAATACCCTTCTCTCAAATTGTAGTCGGACCGTCAGGTTCTGGGAAATCTATTTTACTACAGAATATGATATTAGATATCTACCGCGGTTGTTTCCAAAGAGTTTTCATTTTCAGCGCTAGTATCAATGTTGATAGCGTCTGGCATCCGGTAAAAGAATACATTGAAAAAACCCTGAAGGTAAATCCTAAGAAAGAAAGAGTCTATTTTGATGAATTTCATAAGGAAGATTTGGAACAGATACTGGAACAGCAATATAAAATTAGCCAGTATCAGAAAGACCATAAGTTTAATAAACTGTTTGCTACATTGGTTGTCGTTGATGATTTTTGCGATGACGCTAGATTTTCAAAACATAATAGTATGCTGAATGCTCTTTACATTAGAGGCCGTCATTTTGGCGTAAATGTTATATCTTCAACGCAAAAATTTAACGCGCTATCAACAATCATCAGGGTCAATAGTAGGCAGTTGTATTTTTTCAAGATGAGAAACTATAAAGAAATTCAAACAATGGTAGATGAATTAAGTGCATTGCTACTCAAAAAGAATTTCTTAAGTGAGAAGCACATTAACAACGCTAAAAATACATTACTTGAAATTTATGAAAAAGCAACTGAAGAAAAGTTTAGTTTCCTTTTTGTTAATCTAATGAATAACAATATCAATGATGTATTCAAAATTAGATTTGATAAACAAATATTGGTTGATAATGAAATTAATTAATTGGGTAAAATTAGAATAATTTTCCCATAGGTTAATATTATTTTAATAATATTAATCTATCTATTTAGCAATACAATTAATCAATTATAACAATGAAAAATTACACATATCAAATTTAGGGGTCATCATATGAAATCTAGCACGGTCTTTGTTTTGTAATTCTTCCACTTCAGTAATAATTTCTTTTAAACATTTGATTATTACTATTTTATTAATTGTTATTTCATTATTTATTTCATCACTGTCAGTATTATAATCCTTTATTTTGTTAATAAACTCATTTTCTTTTTTACTTTCTTTATTAAAATAACTTCCCATATTATTAGATTATAATATTTTTTTTTATTCCTTGCTTTTAGCCTTAGCCTTTGCTTTGCTTTTAGGCTTGGATAACTCTTTAATGAAATTTTCTACTTCAAACAGTCTGCTTTCTAAATGCTCTATCTTTGTTTGCTGTTCTCTACACACTCCCCAAAGTATAGCATTCATCTTCACATAATTTAATTGTTTAATACCTTCACTATTTTCACTAACAATATTCTGCCAGTCATCGGGGATTACATCCACTAAATCATCAGCAAGAAATCCGATATGATTTTTATTAATACCTTTTTCTTTTTCATCTATCATTTTAAAAGTTTTAGGTTCAATTGATTTAACTATATCAGTAAAATTATTGTCAATAGTTTTAATATCATATTTTTTAGTTTTATCAGATGTGTCAGTTACTTCTCCAACTAATGTTATACCAGTGTTTAATTCTACATTACCATTTCTTAAATAAAAGAAGTCAATACCATTCCTTCTATATGTAACATCGCTATTACCTAAACTATCATAAATATCTGATTGACAACCAGTTAATAATCTTGTTCTTAAACTTGTTCCCCCTAAGTGGATATAATCAATGGTATTCCTTTTAAAATATACATCAACATTAGTGCTACTATCATAAACATTAGATGAAATTTTATAACCGGCATCAATCAATACATCTCTTAATATTCGCAAGTCTTCTAATGAATGTCTATAAACCATATAAGTAATTCTTCCATCTTCAGTAGTATTAGCACCATCAAAAATAGTGTCTTCTGTCGCGTGTCTAATTCTAAATCTATTGGCAAAGCAGTCATCGCCGTGTATAGCATTGCTTGTTATAACATCACCTGCTAAAACAGCGCCAGTATCCATATTAACATCTCTGTAAAAAGTTATGTCTTCACTTGTTCTTTTATAAGTCATATAATTCACTTTACCATTACCGGCAGAATTTCCACCCCAAAAAGGGATATTCACATTATCATTTTTACTTCTGTATTCATCACAAAAGAATTTTTCAGTAGTAAAACCTATACCCGACGCAACTTCTACACAAGGTATAACAATAGGAGCAGGGTTAGAATTCAATTTTAAATATTCAGTTCCATACCTTCTAAAACTAACATCATCATCATCACCATAACTATTATAAACATCACATTTCATCTGACCTTGACTAACTACATTAACATTATTTTCAGTTATAAAATCATTAGTAGTTAATGAAACTTTATCATTACCATTTTGTTTAAGAACTAACGCCACATCACCGGTTGTATCAAAAGCATTTGTTTTGACAGTATGACCGTTCAACTCAATATCACAATTGAATTTAACCAAAGTTTCTTCAACTTCAATTTCTGTAACACCATTTCTTTTTATCAATAAATCGGTATTAGTCCAAGTATCTAATAACTTTTTAACGATGAACTATGTAATTCAACATCTTTATCAATTTCAATCTTATCACCAGTAGCACTCAATGTTATAAAATCATTGCTGTTAATCTGAAATTTTAAATCAGTGCCACTATCATTTATTGCTAATAAAGTTTCCCTTCAATGATGTAAATATTAAATCGGATACATTAACTTTTTTAGAAAATAATATGTCATCTTCTGTTTTCCTAAACTTCATAAATTCTTCACCGTTTCTTAAAAATAAAGCGCTACTATTATCAAATGAATTATAAGTGTTTGCTTGGACTTGAGCCGGTGCTACTAAATTAATACCGGCGTTTAATTCTAAACTGCTATTTTTCAAATAACAAATATCAAAAGTATTTCTTTTCAATGTTACATCGCTAATGCCGTTGCTGTCAATAATGTTTGTTTTTACATCATCACTTGCTGTAATATTAACACCATTGATATAATTTGAACTATCTAATGAAAATACATTTATATTACCTCCAATACCCGCATCACCATTCACATACAAATCCATATCGCTGGTAGTAGCATTCAATATGATTTTAGAAGTTCCTGCTATATGACCCAGTCGCAAAGTCCCTGTCATATCCTGCGGATTATTAATATTCAATTTAGCATTTAATAGATTATCTACTTCTGTTTGATTGTAATAATTGGTTAAATCAGTTGTTCCTGTTCCTCCTGAACCTGAACCTCCATTAGCAACCGCTGTATCAACATAGCTCTCTGTCGCTAAATTACTGCTTCCTGTTGCTAATAGTTTAATAAATTCAGTTCCTACATATCTAGTTGAACCATCCAATGTTAATGAACTCATTATTAATATTTATAATTTAGATTATAAATATTAATATCAATAATTTAAGCTCCAACAGGTCGGTTACCAATATCGTCAATATATTTATCAAAAATGTTATCTCTATAATGTTCTGCTAACCTTCTCAATAGTTTTGCTCGTTCCTTACCCTTCTTTTCTTTACTTATGTCATCTGTTATAATTTGGTATTCATTATAGACTTCATCTGTAATAATACCATTCCTTAACAAAGCCGAATAGATTTTATTTAAAATAGCAAAGTTGCTAAAATCTGTAGCTATTTGTTCTGGTTCTAAGTCCTTGTATTCCACTAATACATCCGTAGCACGGGCGAGGTCAGCATTTGAGACATTTGGATTTCTAAACCTTAAGGAATTAAGTATTAAGTCTTCTTTGCTTGCTCCTCTTGCCGTTAGCATTTCTGCTTCACTTTCACTACCGCCTCCAATAACAAACAAATCGGGGTTATTGGCTTCAGTTGGTGTTATTCCGCTGTTTCTTGGTATTGGTTGAGGTAATACCGGAGTATCTGCGCTGCTACTTCCTCTGCTTAATGACGGTAATCTTAAGTCAAACATATTTCTTAACATTGATGGCGTTGATACTCTACTTAAAAATCCTTGGTGTGCTTCTCCCGTTTGTTGGCTTCTTTCTGTTGATTGGTTAATTCTTCTTTGTAGTTCTGTTTGTAATTGAGCGTCGGATACATTAGTATCTCTGTCTGTTGGTGGTTGTGGTGGTGCATTGTTTCTTCTTTGGTCTCTTAACCTTTCTGCGTGGAAGGTTCTACCTCCTAAGTTTTGTCTCATCAGTATCTCTCTCATTTGCGCTTCGTGTATTCTGTTCTGTTGTTCCTTAAGTATTTCAAGGTGGTCTAAACCATCAAAAAATGAGCCTTCAGGACTTGCTTTAAATTGTGTTGCTGTTCTATCCGGTAGTGTTCCAGTTAATGTTTCGTTCTCTCCAATTAAATTAGCAATTTCTTGATACGTTGGACGACGACGAAGCCCAAACTTTGAATAAGGATTAACATTTTCTAAAACTGCTGTCATTAATATAATATTATTTAGATAAAAAATATTATATGAATAATTAAAATTTAAATAAATCCCTGTATCCTTTTAATCTTTCTTCCAAATGTTCTTTAGTGCTATAAGGAAGATTTGGACGCTCCAACTCTTTTTTAATCTTATCCACTTCACCCTGAAAATTTGCTCTGTTGTTGCTTTCTATCATATCTTTTCTTAGGCTTGTCATTGCTTCTCTGCTGTTTCGTAGTTTGAGTTCCTTGTGTAGATGTTCTAGATAAGAACTATCGCGTAGCATAAATGGATTGTAATTTGATTGACTTGTATGTAGTGGCGCTTTTCTAAATGATTTTTTATTCTTGCTTTGGTATTTGATAAACATTGTCTATATTATTAGATATTTTTTTATTTTCATTTTTCCAATTATTATGTTGTTGGGATGTCAAGTGATGTCTCATAGCACCTCTACAAACTACAATGCCACATTCACACTCAATTTTTTCTGCTCGTTTTTCTTTCTTTTGTTTTTTGTATTCTTCGTTGTGTTTTCTTTTTTCCTCTTCTACTTCATCAAGTATTTTGGGGTTTTCCTTTTGTTGTTCCCACAGTTTGTGTTGTTTTGATTTGAAATGGACTGATTTATGGGTTGTGATATATTTTCCTCCACAAGGACAAGTGTTTTTTTCATTTCTTACTTGTTTTATTTCGTCTTTTTTTCCTCCCACCTTTTCCTTTGTCTTTCCTTTTCTTTTTCTTTGTTTGCTTCGTTCCAGTCTTTATGATATTGTTTCCATCTCTCTGGGTCTTTTTTAGTATATTCTGCTCTACATTCTTTTACTGGTCTTCCTGCTATTTGAAAGTTTAATGTTCCCAGTTTTCGTATCCATTCACCTTCAATTTTTCTTACATCTTCAACATCTTGACAATTCAGACAGTCTTGCTCTTTTTCTATGTAGAACTTTTCTATACCTATTGTATTCATCTTTTGGTATAATTTTCTATCTTGTAGTTTTACATTCTTACAGTTTGATTTATGTTTTTGAAATCTTTTACTCAATACTTGAGTAGTATGACCTATATAAATATCATTATCAACACTATTTCTTATAGAATAGATTTTAGCATTTGAATAATTCATTTTACTCTTTTCAGCCATTAATTCCTATAATAAACTATTCTTTAAGTATAAATTATAGTAATTAATTATATGAGTTGGTCGCCTTAATCATACACCACACACCCGCTTTCTCTCAGCTCTATCACGGCTTCGCTAATTAGATGGACGAACAGTTCTTGAACTTCCTCACCGGCTGGTAATGTTCCTTCAGTTGGTTTGATTTTTAAATTGGTTATCCCGCTCATTTTTGAGTTATAGCCTGTAAAATTCACATCCGCCATTTTCTCAAACGACATGCCAATAATAAATTTGTTTTCGCGATACTGCTTATAACTGAAACTTAAGCTATCTTGGTTTTCATTCATATAATGGATTGCTCGTCTTAAGTAATAAAAAGGTTTCTGCTAAACTTTGGGCTTCAAACTCGGGGTATTTTTGCGAGTTGCTTAACTGGATTTGCCAACTTAAATTTTTACTCCACGCTTGGAAGCCTCCACCTTGAAGAGCATCAGTGTTAGCCGCGCCACTGTTGTTAATGCGTTTGTTAATCATTGGGTTATACATATAATTCCATCGTTTATATACATAATTATCTGGTAAATATCTTGCATCAAATGTGCCAGTTCTTGGTGCTCTGTAAAGGGTGATGAATGCACCTGTCAGTTTAGATGATGACTTAACTATATTCATATTGATTTCACCGCCTCCGGCATTGAATGATTGAGTGATTGTGTGATACATTGGGAAAACCATTTTTAATGATTGGCCTTCTAATAAATGTTTTACAATGTTGTTATTAACAGTGTTGTCTAATGTAATAATTTCTGCTCTAATGAATACATTGTTAAGCTCCCACAATGTAGAAGTGTTGCCATCTTGGAAAAAATAACCTTCCTTATCGGTTTGTCCTGCCCCTCCTGTCCCTTGAGGAACTACAACGGGCTCGGTTCCATCCGATACAATTTGAAACTGTAACTCTAAGGGCGCATACCTTAAAGGAATGTAATAGTTAGAGTTAAGCAATCCACAGCAAGGTTTATGAGAAAATCGGGCTTTACCATTAGCACCTGGGATACCTGTTAAACTATGACGCGTATATTTTTTATCAATTCTACCCCACTCATTAGTATCCCCGTCGGTAAATACTGTTACTACACCAGCACCAGAAGTGTTTCCTGCGGTATGAGGTTGTAAGAATACATCTAAACCAACAGCATAATCGTGAAAGTCACTATCCCATCTAGGGTTAGCACCGCACTCAATGTCATCCATATCTCTAACATTTTTAGGCTTAAGGCATTCATACAACTCGCAGTGTCTATTATATTCTATGATGTCTTGAACTTGCTGACCGGCTACATTCAACATATACCTCTGGAAAAATGAATGTAAGCCCGCTAAAGGCCGTAAGAATTTAGCTTGGTCTGCGTCTGTATTCTGTAAGGTAGCGAAAACTCTAATACTGCTTAAATCAATGTAATTGTTATCATCCGCAGAAATGTTAAATCTTATATTTTTATTTCCTTGGTTGGGAGCATAAACATTACTACCCGATGGGAAGAAATTAACAAACCTTCTTGAGGTGATATATTGGCTCGTCTCTGGTAACCCAAAGTTAAGCTGGTTAATCATTTGGTCAGAACTCTCTGAAATGATATTATCCATAACTTATATAATGATAATTAGATTATTTTTATTTCTTAGATTTATTATGAGATTTCATTTGTAGATTATTTTTAGATTTTATATTATTATTTGGTAAAGTATTATTATTACTTTCTTCAAGCAGTGCTTTTATTGCTTCATATTCCTTTGGTGGCTCGTTCATTTCTTTAATGACTTTACTATAACTGCTTTTACCTTTGAAGAGTGTTAAAGGTTGATTGTTATTTTGTATTTTACGGTTAAACATTATTATTTTTACTTATATTTTAATTATGCTACTGAATGATTAGGATTAAAACCATTGCTTATGCTCGTTCCCGGATTTATAGCAGTTCTTCCGTTTCCTTCCCAATTGATATAGCTATGGCTCATTAAAGGGTTAGGCTCCTTTAAATCACTGGTAATAGCGTAGCCGTCTAATATTGAAACAACATCTGTGGGGTTCCTGTAATCCAATCTGCGTGGGTCTTGTTTTCCGTGTCTCTTTTTCTTGATTGTAGGGGTGGCGTAAGTTGTGCTATTAAATTTATGTGGGTTTTCTTCATTTATTTTATTTATTACAGCTGAGGCTAAACTGTGCCCGACTAATCTGCTAATTTCTGGACTTTCATTTATTTCTTTCATTGCGTCTCTGTATTTTTCGGTGTGGTGAGCGTTTCTAGTAGGTAATAAAAGTAAATCATCCATTATGTCGCGTGTTAATGAACCATCCTTACCTCCTGTTCCTGATATATAAAGTGTTTTACCTGTTTTATATAATCCTGTAGGGGACGAATAAGCATTCCATAATCCTCTCCTATCTTCAATAGCTTCTTTATTTCCTACATTTTTTTCTTCGGCATATAATGTTCTGTTTTGTCTAAAGTGCTCGTTCAGGTTCCTTGTAAAGTCATTCATTCTATCATTCCAATCTTTATTTTTCTTCTTATGGTCGTCTATGATATAATCCTTGCTTTGTTTCATCAACTCACCAAGAGCAACTTTACCTAAGTCTTTACCTAAGCCTCTCATTTCATCTCTTGTTAAGATGTCTTCAATCCTTTCTCCTTGTAATAATCTCCTTACAACATCTCTACCAAATCTACGACCAACTTGAGCTAATGCTGTTCTTCCTACTCCTCCTAATACTCCAATCATTAATATTTATTATTTAGAAAAAATCTAATTAATTTATATAATGAGTAATAAACTTACTTACAAGAAAGTATATGTTAATTCTAACTACCGCTTACCGCAATCAAATTCAAGTAGCGATTTTATAATTGAACTAGATACCAATTTTGAGTGTCCTGAAGGGACAAGAATGTATATTACAGAAGTTTCTTTGCCGACTGTTTGGAAAACGACCGAGAACGGCTTCTTTGAGAAATTTTACGCTATGATTTATGATAATACTGATACTTTATTAAGGTGTGTTATTCTTGACCTCAGTAATAAAATTTATTACGCCGAACAACTAAGCTATGATATTGTAAGTAAATTAAACGATGCTGTTAGAGACTTGAATGCTGGTAATGATATTTTTGTTTATGCTTACTCAAGCTCTACAAGAACAGTAGAAATAAAAGTAGCTGATGGTTTAAATTTTAAATTGAAAATTCCTACTGATACAGAGCTTTCAACTTATGTAGGCAGTGAGTGGAATAGAGGAGATGCTGACTATAACACCAGCTCTATAGTATCTATTAATTATTTATTAAGTAATTTTGTTGCTACTAATGGAGGCTTAACAGTCTGGACTTCATCTTATTTAAATCTAATACCATTTAGAGCGCTTTACCTGAATTCACCCGAGCTGACCGACCATCGCTATTCAGCGCCTAATACTTATTCATCTTCTGTAATCCGCAAAATTCTTATAGACCAACAACTAGGAGGAGTGGTTAATGATAGTCATGCAGGGGCGATGGCCGAGGACTACATTGACGTCAGTGGCAAAAATTTAAAGAGACTTTCATTTAGATTAACGGATGAGAAGAGTAAAACCATTAACTTATATAATATACCTCTGGAATTCAGTATCCTATTTAGCCACCCGTCATATTAATCTAAATCATAACAACCTCCAATAATTAATTTGTTGTTTAACACTTTGACCTAATATTTTCTTATTTTACTGAAAAATAAGAAAACATTAAGAAATATATACTACTTTATAATATGTCGGTTAAAGTTGTTGATTTAAATGAAGAAGTCAAGCAAGATGAACCAATACCTAAACCAATTGAAGAAGCAAACGAACAAAGACCAGAACAAGTCGGAGACTTCTTGAACTCCAACAAGGTTGGAGTTGAACCAGTTGTTAATACTGAAGTAATTGAAGAACCACCGCCAGAAGAAACAGCCAACGGCTCTTTGGGCTCTGTCAATGTCAGAGCCGAAACACCAGTAGAAAAACCAGAAGAGAAACCAAAAGCAAAGCCTAGAGCAAAACCCAAAGCAAGTGATATAGTCAAATGTGATAACTGCGATAAATCTTTTACTTACAAACATTTAAGGTATAGACATAACTGCGAGCCTAAGCCAGTAAAGAAACAAGCAAATCCAAAAGGAAAAGCCAAGCCAAAACCTACCCCCAAACCAGTTTATGAAGAAGAGACTGAACCAATACCCCAACCAAGACTAAGCGCACCAGTTACAAATCAAGTCTTTAAACCTATATCTCAACCACCAGCCCCACCCCCTAATCCAATGGCATCGCTACATCAACACTATCAACTTTTACAAAACGAATACATCAAACAAAAACAAGAGAAGTATAACAACCTTTGTAAAAATATGTTTAGTGCTAAACCTAAAAAAAGATAAATTTATAATATCATGTTTTAATATGATTTTAGTTAAAAATAAATTAAAGAAATTAAAAAAAAATAAAGACGATGATATGCTACATTATCTAAAATATTCTCATTTAGATAATATACCAGAAGAAGATATTCCAGTAGTCAGTAAAGAATTTAAAAATAAAGCTACTCAATTCCCTAATATCAAAAACAAAAGCACTCAAACATATTTTAAGGAAATGGAAGATAAAGCCACAGATACCCTTGATGATTTACATAAAATAGATTATAAATATAAATTACAAGGTAAGTCTAAGAAACTTAAAAGTGAAGAAAAGTTAAGAGAAAATTTTCAAGGTGAAGTTGAAACAGTTCCTATTCTAGATAAAGATGATTTAAACAAAAATAAAGAAGATAATGAAGGTAGCAATTTATTGGTTAATGTTGTTAAAAAAGGTTTTAGATTAGCAGAGTTTGCAATGAATAGTTCAATAGCAACAGCAAATCTTACAATGTATGCCGCGGATGCTTTAGCAGAAGCAATGGTAGGTAATCATAATAATGATGAAGAAGAAGATACATCTACACCCGTTCCAGAATATGTTACATCAAGCACAGGCCAATCATTAGCAATAGCCATTATGAATAACCCACATATTAACGAAAATGATTTAGAAGTTATTAGTGTTGATAGTTCTCCACCTATAACCGTAAGTTCTCCAACTCCAGCCCAAACAGTTTATTCAAGTAGTTCAAGCGATGAATACCAGATAGCACCACCAACAGATTTACCCCTCCCTTCCAGTTCAGCAAGTTCAGCTAGTTCAGGAAGAAGCAGTAGAAGTAGAAGCAGTAGATTAAGCGTAAGGAAATAGTTAATATTATTTTCAAACATAGATAGATTATTATTATTTCAATAATAATAATCTATGGGATAATTAGTTAAGATACAGGAACAAGCATTAATCCCTGATGGTTGTATTTTTTGTTCCCTCCATTTACAGGCGGTTTTTTACCTTCTGCTTCTTTCTTTTTATAGTATCTCATCCTATCCCGTTCTCTTATCTTTTCCGCAAAGTCGGGGTCAATTTCCTTTCTCTTTTTGTAGTAAAGAGTTTGGTAAATTGACATTTGAGCTTTAATTTCTTCTAAGGTCAAGTCTTCTAACCGTTTTGACATTCTTATACTATCTATTATACTTAACTTTTCTTTAAGTATATTACGCTAAATTTACATTTTAAGGGAAAAATACTTAAAGAATTAATTACTTTAATAAGTAATCTATATAATATTATGACTAAAAAAAATATAAAAAATAGTTTAACCATCCTCAGGGGCACTAGAGAAAAAGCAAGAGGCAAGCTTTCTACACCAATCATCCAGAAAATTAACACAATAATAGACCTCTTTGAAGACCGTAAAATTTCGCAATTCAGCACCGCAAATAATATCATTCAAGGCATCGTTACAACCAATAAGAAGGAATTAGCAAAGGGACTTAAAAACTATGATAAAGCCATTGAAAAATACCAAGATGCGACACCCATAGGCGAGAGGGAAACAGTCAGAAAGGCAACAGAAAAAGCAATTGAAGCAAGAAAAAAAGGCGCAATGAATACAAGGTTAAAAAAGGAACTGGGCGAAGACAAACTTAAAAAAGCATCTAGCACAATCACTAGAATAGCAAAGGATAAGCTACTGAAAGATAGGAAGCTGTATTCGGTAAAATATATGCTCTTCACCAGTCAGGATTACAGACCCAAAAGCGCCTTTATTATTGACGGCACCCCCTACTATGTTATCTTAAATCCATCTGTAAGAACGGCCAGCATCAAAGCTCAAAAGTGGATAGAAGAAATGCTTAAGGTAAAGGTGCTTCGTTATAGAGACAGTGCTTTATTTAAACGAATGATGACTACCTTTAGGAGCGACCCGACATTTAGAAGAACAACCGAACAAACGATGTTTGACTATGTAGATGCTATTAGGATTGAAAGTATAGATTTAATTGATGAGAACGTAGCCGATTATGATATTCTTTTGGATGAACTCACTGACGCAAATAATAATATCAGTATTTACCACAGCTACGTCCAAACAGAAGTCAATCCCGACTGTCTTAGGCCGAGGGATGCTTTAGCAAAAGGCCACCATATAGATAACGAGTGCTGGATTAACACACTGAAAGACCACTACATGGAGACACTTATGAGAACAAAGAGGGGAGCACTGGCAAAGAACCTTACAAGAGAAAAAATATTAAAGATAATAGACCGGACAGACGAAAGCTTTAAAAGGTTAGGTGCTTCAGTCTGGATTATGGATAGTGTATTTAAGGAGTTCAATATTAAGGCTAGAATTTATGATATGGATAGTAAGCTTATTTACTCACACGACCCCCAAGACTTCAACAGCAGAAGAATTATAACCTTTAATGGCTTAGTGAAGAACAGTCACATATACACCCTTAACCATAACCTAAAGTCGCTCAAAAAAACAGAGAAGGAATTGAACCCCTACAGCCTGAAGATTGGTAACAGCTACTTTATCAATAACAGAGCTGAACCTAGAACCTTCAACATGATAAGTTCTGTAAATGACCTGCTCCAACTGAAAGAAAAAGATGAATACAACCTGATACTGAAAAACAACGATTTAGACAGAGCAGTTTATGAACTAAAGCGGGCAGGGTATGAACCACAGCTGACATACACAGCGGGTAGAACAACAGAGATTAAATGTAAATTTGATTACAAGATAGGGGCAAAAAAGTATAAAACCGTCCATTACACTATTGCCACTCAGCATCTAAACATAGACACCATTGATGAAGACATAGGGGTTGGCACCGAGGAAATGTATAACAAAGTCAGCGCCGAGATGTTTAAATTTCATAAGCTGCTAATCTGCGAAAACTACAAGTCATATTATAACGAAATTGATGTAAAAGTTCTGGATGAATGCCGAACCAATCCACCACACGGCAGTTTTATATTCAAACACTATCACGATAATATCCCTGTCTCCGATATGTGTAGCATTGACACCAGAAAAGCTTACTCGTATCAAGGCACTAGGGTTATTCAAATCCCAGTCTTTAAAGAGTTTGATGTATGGAGGCCATATGATGAAAAAACCGATTTTAACAAGTTTGGGAACTACACCCTGTATTTAGTTAAAGCCTGTCAGGGCAACCTGTTTTTCAACAAGAAGTTTAACTTAGTTTATGGTAAGCACCTTAAAGAATTGAATAAGAGAGGCGTTGCTATGAAAATCCTTTTTTACAAAAACCCTTCCTACATCCACAAGGTCAATTACAAAAAAACAATTGAAAAATTATATCAGGCAAACATCAGCGATGATAAGAATGAAAACGGTAAAATCCTAAAGACCATAGCCAATATTGCCTTTGGTCTCTTAGAAAAATCCTATAAGAAAAAAACCGTGAGTAGAATTTTTGACAACCTAAGGGAGGCATTAAAACATCAGAAAAATCACGGCGGTAAAATCTATGTTATGAATGATGAGGAATGGGAGCCCGTCGATGATGGTTATAACAATGAGGACGACACTTTTCATAGGCGGAATGGGAATAAAACCGCTAAATACTATATTGTCAATGTCAGCGGTGAAAGACAGCTTATGAACGGCTTCAGATACATTAAAGAGCTGATATTACAAAATCATAACTTCTCAATGTTTGACGCCTACAGTAAGTTAAAACAAGCTAATATTAATGTTTATGCTGTTAAGACCGACGCCTTCCATATTGCTAAAAAAGACTTAGCTAAAGCTATGAAGGTTCTTAAGTTCGGCGCGGAACTGGGAAACTGGAGGTTAGAAGACAAACCTGTAACATCCGTGGCCGATACCTACAAGTGGAGACATAATGAACTGCCAAAAATTCCAATCTACAAAAACGAAAGGCTCATAATTGACGATGAGTGGGACACCGAAAACATATGCCAAAGGATTATCAAAGTTAAGCAGTGTATGATTAGAGCCAAGTTCGCGGGCAGTGGTAAGAGTTACATAGGTAAGCATTTTCAAAAAATGGGTTATAATACTCTTTTCGTTGTTCCTCAAAATATGTTAAAGCAAGAGATAGACTGCGACGCCGTGACACAAAATGTCTTCTTCAGCGTTCCTATCAACAAGGAAGACGACAAACTACCAAACTTCGACCACTCAGGATTTAATGTAATTGTCTTTGATGAAATCTATATGTCAAGTCCTTATATCTTAAATAAGATTAGGCAGTTTGTCATTGACAACCCTGATAAGATAATTATAGGAGCCGGTGATGTGAAGCAGTTACCAAGCATAGAGCCCTACACTAATACTCAGAATGTAGAAAATTATGTGGATAATTGTATTGACATCATCTTTAAGCATACCATCTTCTTAAAGATTTGTAAGAGGGTAGGTGGAAAGGATACAGAAGAAGGAGAGAGAAACAGAAAGAAACTAAACGAAATCTATGATGACTTTTGGGAAAAAGATATGGAGATAACCCGTGGATAGAAAAGCACTTTAGATATACTAAAGATGTAATGCTAAGCGAGAACAACATAACATATACTAATATCAGATGTCAGGCAGTAGCCAACGAAATAAGAAGAAGACTAAACAAAAAAGATAAGTATGAAGCGGGCGAGCTATTGATATGTAGGCTTTACCGAAGGGACGAAGACGGTAAATTAAATGTGAATATAAGGTGGAGAGTTGAAAAGGTAGAAGGTAGGCAGGTAAAGATACGAGACATCAAAGATAAAGATAATGTGAGAACATACGACGAAGATATAATAGATAAACATTTTAGGTATGCTTACTGCGCCACGTGTCATTCAAGACAGGGCACTACCATTAAAACTAACATCACGATACACGAATGGAACAAAGACTATCTGGTTTCTAAAGAGTGGCTTTGGTGCGCTATCACGCGAGCCAGTGATTTCAACAATGTCTATTTTTTCAAGAATGAGAAGGCTGACGAAGAGATGTTTAAAAACTTGGTAGTCAATTACTTCAAGAACAAAGTAGAAGGCTACAAGATACAGGACAGGAAAGCTGATAGAGAAGTGGATGAGGAAAACTACATTAACTACCAGTGGTGCTTAAGACACTTCAAGGGTTGTTGTGGTAATTGCGGGGTTCGGTTTAATTTGGATACTAAAGGTGGCAAGATGACTAGCAACTTCACAGCCCAACGTGTGGATAACGCCCTAGGGCATTCAATTAACAACTGTGAGGCTTGGTGTTATCGTTGTAATGCTTCAGCTCACTAATGTTATTGAAAAGTGTTTTTTTCAATAATATTAATTTCAAAATAATAATATATATTGATAATATATGAGTGATAATAAGCAAAAAATAATTAGTGATATTTATTTTGATAGAGCTGGCTATGGTTCTAAAAAAACTACGCTAGCCGATGCCAGAAAGAAAGACAACACTATTACTATAGCAGATGTTGAATTATTTTTTAAAAAGAATGTTGAAATGAAAAAGCAACCTCGGGGCTACAATAGCTTCACAGCGCCACATAACAATCATACTTATCAGTTAGATTTATTTTTTATTTCAAAAGATGATATTGAAACAAAACAAAAATTTAGAGCAGGGTTAGTATGTATTGATGTGCTAAGTAAATATGCGGTTGTAGTTCCAATAAAAAGCAAGGATGCTCCCGATGTGATAGCGGGAACTATGGAAGCGTTACAAAAGATGGGTAAAAAGAGCAAAATGATATATACAGATGACGAGGGAAGTATTGGCGGCGGTTTGTTTAAAGAATATGTTGAAGGCGAGGGAATTGAACTTTACAGAACCAGAGGCCATCCAGCATTCGCCGAAAGACTGATTAGGACATTCAAAGATAAACTTTTTAAGAGAGTTGAAAATGATGAAAAGAAGGGAAAGGAAAATATACAATGGATAGACTACATAACTGAAATAATGCTGACATATAATAATAAAGACGTCCATAGCGCTACAGGACTAATACCAAATGAAGCAAGGAAAAAAGATAATGAATTTAAGGCTAAATTAAATGTTTCAGCAAAAGCAAAAAAGGATAGGTTGTATCCAGAACTACAGGTTCAAGACAAGGTCAAGATTAAGAGAAAAAAAGCAATTACAGAGAAAGAAAGAACAAGTCATTTTTTAAAAGGTGAGTATGTAGTTGAAAGCATCGCTGAAAAATTAGGGCAGAAATATTATAAAATGGTTGATTATCATAGACCGCTTTTGAGAAATGAGCTGGTGAAAATATAATAATATACTTTTATAGGAAATATACTTAGAGGAATATTACCTATATATAGTAAGGAAACTATGGAAGAAAGAAAATGTCCCAAATGTCATCATACTAAAGCAGTTGAAGAATTTACCGGTAAAAACAAATGTTGTAAAATATGTTTAGAAAGATGTAAGGAAAAGCGCAGGGAAAACCCAATGGTATTCTGTGAAATTTGTAATTGTGAGGTCAAAAAATGGGGGTGGATAGGTCATATAACAACACTCAAGCACCACTACAATTTAAAACATGGTGATTAAATTAATCCCATAATTCTAATAAAACAATTTATTAGATTTATGATTTAAATTTACCAATATTTTATGATATAATTTTACCAATAAATATTGTGGTTAAATTTATGATGTTGAAAAATGATTTTATGGTAAAATATTATGGTAAAATGATGTGATGTTATACTGCGATGATTTTTATGATGATGATGTGATGAATGGATGCGGGGGGGATATTATAAACTGGGGCGTGAGCCCCTCTAGCTCTGTGGCCATACCCAGTGTTGCCACTTATCATTGGTTCTACTCAATTAACATCATGATGACCCAAACTTTACCGGTTGGTGCAAAGACTGGTTTTCCATGATGGATGACACCCTGACCGAATGGGTTCAATCCCCGTGCTCATGGCCAAACAACATGCAATCACCAATAGCATTTGGATCTTCTTGGCGATTCTTGTTCTAATCCCCACGGTGTTGTGTTGGTGATGTCCCCTACTTATGGCCATTCTAATCCCCATCCCCCCTACACTATGCGTCCCTTCCCCACCTAACCCCCCACCTCCTCCATCCTTTATGAACCAAAACCTACTATGTAGCCATAAAATGCCATAAGCCCCATCGCTAATCAGCCCCAGGCATGCTGGCTCAGCTATGCCCCAAGGAGGCAGCCCCCCTGTGAGCCATGTCAAACAATCCTGCCAGTGATGGGATGTTTTCCACACCTGGTGCATTGTGATGATCAATGAGTATCATTACTAGCTTGATTGCTAACTACTACCCCTGCTCCAGATTCTGTGGGGCTCTTAGTGGTGTTCGAGTCAGTTGCAACCTGGATTTGTTCTAGTGATGGTCCTCCAAATGCTAGCCAACGCTATGAATCATGGCGGCTATTCTCGGTGATGACTGGATGATGCTCATAGCTATTTGTTGGTTGGTTATGTCAAAGTGTGAGGGACGTAAACTTGTCAAAACCAGGCAAGGTACATTGAATACTTATCTTGAAGATGTTGCAATACCATCAGTTGATAGTTAGTTTCTCTAACATGAGAAGCATGCCTTCAATAGTTGCGCTTCATCAAATAACCTTCAATAATCAGAAACAAATGTGGCTTGCTTACATGTTCCTTGGGGTCCTGTAATCAAGGAGAGAATCGCATTGTGGAGCCAATGATTGGTGGCACCGCTTCTCATTGGTGACAGTTCCAAGCATCGAAGGATCAACTGACCAGTGATGGATCGCAGGTTTACATCCAACTCACTTGTGATTCCACATCAGGTCGGCTGACTGGAATCAGGGTCATATTCCAATCGGAAAGGCTATGATCCATAGCGGGTCATACGTGACTGACCAAAATCCGTTCATAGTGGCTGATCATGCTTCAGTTTATCTGGATGTTCACCTACCAATTTTACGGGAACCCATCCCCATATCCATTGTCCAGCCGCTGTGAAGGGAAAAGCAAGCAAACATGGACCATCATTACACCAAGAATGGTGGCTAATGAATCAATGGCCGATATTGACGGTGGTTGTTTTGCTGGTTCATGTTGCTTATGAACAACTTATATGTTATCAACCAAGAATATAAGGTCGAAGCATGAGAGAGACTATTTACCCATCATTGATCAATGACTAACCAGCATTAGTAACCTCAACATGCTCCGATAGCGAATTCCAGACTATCAAAATGGCCAATAATCAATCAATCATGATGGTTGTCATTCTGAGACTAAATGAGTGCAACTGCCCATGGCAACTATTGTAATGACGGTTCCTCATAACAACACTGAATATTGCGGTTTCTATCACCATAGTTATTAGGATGATATCTGTATTCAATGGCGAATACTCACACATCGTGTGATGGGTCAGAATCATTACAATACAGAATTGCGAATACAATATCAATATGAAGCAGTGGCGTCAGTCACTATGACTATCACACTGATGATGAAAATTGTTACCCATTATGCGCACATCACTGGTACAATGGTTGATAATGAGCCAATCATGACCTTTGATGCTGATTACGAATTATTCTTACCGAAACGGTGGTTCAACATTTTGTGTTGGGTCATCAACATTAAAAATGATGTTGGATATGAACCACAATTCCAACCGCGATACACCATCGCCGGTACTTTGCAATATCAAGATTACGGGAAAATAGATTTGATGACCAACAGCAACTATCATGATGGTCAATGAGTGGCCATCAACGCCATTGACACGTACCAAACATGAGTGGCACTGACAATGATCAAAGTTATTGTAATGATGCGAATCAACTTGATTTTTCATCATTGATGCATTGATGACTGATGGCCGATGTTTGATGATGATGATGATGATGATGATGATGATGATGATGAAAATTGATGCTTGGTTAGTCAGCATGGTGCTGCCAAGGCACCCCAATAGGAGCCTGGTCAGCTCAACGATTGATGGTTTTATGCTACAGTAATGGCTAGTGAATAGAAACACCAACAGAGAATTCATGATTAATCACGGTTGATAAGTTTTGAAATGGTGGACGATTGAGAATGGTTGGGATTTGCATCCTCAGATGCTTAATCGACAATTAACAGCGCCTCATTGCTGGTTCATGATGGTGGATAGTGCGGGAAAGTTGCTTTTGATGGTTGGTATGTTTTTATTCGATTAACTCTGCAAACTGATGGCGATTAATCGGATGATCCATCAAGTCACTTCCCATTCTGATGGATGCTGCTTAGTACGGGTTATACTATCAACCAATTTGATAACAAGAGATCCATAAAGTCATAACCCCCCACCCACAATTCCCATAGATAGCGATTCTTTCCCCATGAAATCTTTGCTGATGGCGGGGTCTCACATAATCCATCAGCCAATGCAGCCGTCAGCAACTGGCTATTAGTAAGTGGTTCATCAATGGTGAGTACATGCTTAACGAAAGGTCCCTCAGGGACAGGAAATGGTCGGTTAATGGTTAACCAGTGGTCAAGCATGGTTACACTATGCTTAGCAAATATTCATGGGCAACCAATGCTTGATAAATGGTTAGTCATGGTTTATCAAATGTTACTAAAGGGTTAGTAGCTAAAAGTGTTTCACCAATGGTTACTCATGGTTGACCAATGGTCAATTACTGGTTAATCAATGGGTGATCATGATTAATAAAATTAATAGAGGGTCAACAAAAATGTAAGCAAACCATTTTTCCCCTGGACCAATTGCAATGTGAAAATCATTCTTGGTGGTTTATCACCTTCGTCATCATCGTAGATTTCAGCGGAGGTCGATACTGGACGCAATTAATTCTGTGGGGCGCTAACCTTTTACAACATTGCCCCGCACCCAAAAATTAAAATCCTGTCGCCCAACGTTGCAAGACAAAGGATTGCCAAGAATGAAAGTTCACCCGCGGGAGGGGCCGCGGCGGTTATGCTGCTTGGGCATTAACGCCGCGCGGGAATTGACCTGGATCAAATACCTCCCGAAGGAAACTGTGTGTCACTCAGCAGAGTAGGACTGATTCTGCACTCGACGATCACGCCCTCTCTGAGCTATGATGATGACCAAGATTACCCACTTTGGGCTGATGCAGAGTTTATGAAGACTGCTTCAGTGACCGCCTTGCCGTGGCCAGAATTTGCTTGGGGGATGCTCCCTAGATTTGTTACAGTGAATCTTGGATGACTTTGTGCGGTTGGAATGTGTGCATGTTGCAATTTTTGATGCTTGGAAGGATGCCTGGCTTCGAGGTTCTTGACCTTGACGTTGATACACCTTGCAGAGGGGTACAATTGGGCAACTCGGTCGTCCTACTATGCCTGGATTGGGCAACTCTTTGAGATCTTTGATTACCTCGAGCTGATGATCACCTTGCCGAATTGAGAATTGACAATGAATTGTGGGTTGCCCCAATTTTTCTTGGAGACCTTGAGTTTGATTTCATTGAATCGACCTTGTCGTTGTGAAGTTGCATGAGAATGTGCACGCTTGCAAAATTTTGAGCACAGTGGATGGTGGTCTCGGGTCTTCACCTTGTCGATCCTATCCTTCGGCTTGCTAGATATCTGCTCCGTGTCTTAGCTCCGCGTTGGAGATTTGAACAAATCGAAGAGATTGAACAGCCTCCTCTTGGAGGCTTTGGGTTGAGCGTGTCGTCACCTTCGGCTGGCGCCACATCAAAGAACCCGAATGAAAGTTCACTGCACCCCAGGCATGGACAGATTAAAGTCCTGACTCCCAACCTTTATAGTTGTCTGGTTTTCCCCGCTCACATTTTTGAGTTCAAGCACTTTCAGCTGCTCCCAACGTCACCGAGACTTAAAAACATGTGATTTCAGAATTGATACTTTTGCAAGCAAACCAGCAGGACAGAAATCAATTTACCACAGCCACAACCAGCAAGACTCTTGGCTTGTGCAGCTGGTAACCACTACGATTTGTGCATACATAAACAAACGAAATATATATATATATATATGCATATGAATGTTGCAATGTAAATATGTAAAAATATATAGACATATAATATATATATATCTTTGCGTATGTAAACATATAACTATATAACAAACAACTGAACAAAAACTCTATGGTATAAACTGGTGCCGTTTTGATCTCGACAGCTTAGCAATTCTGGATAACCTATTTTTGGTTAAAGGATGCCTGAGCCCATCACGTTGCCGCTGCTATCATCGTGGTAAATCGGCTATGGAATGATGGGGCAAGAAATGCTTCGTTGATTTCACCTGCTAGCAAATAGCAGCAAAAACACCATGCTCTTCAGCAGTCTCCGCAACCGTCAGTAAACAGTTGAGCAACTGATGATATCCACATCCCATAGCTGTATCTAAGCCGGCCAGGAAATGTTGAATGGGCTATAAGTTGATAGCACAATGATTGTTTGGGTATATGGCAGTGGGTCAAAACCCCGTACCCCTGGTTCCCCTATCATTGACCATTGGTTTCATTATTATTGTTGGTTATTATCCCCCATGAAATTGGTTGGTTAACTGCTTGACCCAGCTCGCTATATCTGAACGTGCTTAGCCGTAGAAGAAAATTCGCCAACTTCACAGCAGTACCAGCTGCGCATCAGCTGACAGCAACATGGCCAGACGCCAACATCCCACCGCTTGGCCTTGGGCATAGTAGCCTGAGGAGGTGGTGAATTTGTTTCTGATCGGTGTTGGTGAGATACGCCCTTCGTTGACCATAGACGTTTGATGATCAATGGGGGGGCTGTATGGTTAGTAATGGTTAGTGGTGAATGAAATTCAGCTTGATTCAACTTGATGCTTTTCATCCTAACTTGCTGGTCTCACCCGTGCAAGTGCTGGGAGGGGGCCCGCCATATTGTCTCTGGGGACTGGATATCCCAATGGTAGAGGGTGGGCGGTCCAGGAGTCATGACTCACAACTAGGAAGCTGCCGTATAGTCACCCCAGTCATATGTCAATGGATGTGCGCATGTTTGTGTGCACGCATGAAAAAAACATACTCGTAGCTGCCAATGACTTTGGTGAATTTGGTTGCTAGCTTCATTCACCAGAAGCTATTTCCATTGTCACTGTTGGTGATATGACCACCATGCATCAGCAAACCTTGTCATCATTGGAACGGCAGTTGTAACATGAAAGGAAGCATGACAAGCGGCTCGTTCTACTACAATTCCGCCAACGAAGCCCCGACAGCAACCCCTGGACCATAGTTATCCACAACTTAGGGAAGCTGATGTGCTGCCATACCAAAGTGGTTTGCCAAGAAACATCTTGGGGTAGCACTCTGTGGGTCCCCTCCAGGCAATCAAGGTATCGCTGATGGTGACGGGGTGATCGTGAGGTCTGCCACTGTCACTGACGATCTTTCCAACGGTCATCAAAGCTGATGGGCGCAACATGTCGCACGCGTTGGCGCACCAGTCACTCGAGTTATCATCAGCTGCTTCTTACTGGTGCTCGCTACGGAATGAGGGAATCATCCATATACTAATGGCTATTATTAGCCATTCTTCCATTACACACTAAGCACCAGCCAACTTATTAAGAATCTTTCAGCAACCTCTTTTACCCTAGGCAGCCTCAGCAACTTGTTGCCATGATGGGGTTACTTAAAAAGGATTCCCATGTCCCTGATTCAACGACCAACAGTTGCTGCTCAAAAAGGGTGAATTGCCACACTGCCACCCTCAAGGAACCGGGTCTACAACTTTACAGTTTCGTCATTTTTAACGTTTTTTTGGTTGCCATTCTTAATGATTTTGGAGCAATGTTATCACTCTTGGGAAAGCACTCTATATTGTTTTTTCTAATGTTGCTCAACACACATAGCTGATGTGTTTTCCCATCTTTGGGTACCATTCTCGCAGCAGCTTGATACATCAGCATTGCAACCCAGCCATCCCGTGTCTGGGTTCTACCAGCCATCAGAATAGCCGTAGCCATAATAGCCACCGGCTCCTGCCAAAACTCACTGGGAAGGTACCCGGGTACCAACACCAAGCAGCGATCATGTTGCCACTGGGAGCACACCACCGAAAACAACGGGGAATGTGATTACAGTGCCGCCACTGTTGCAAGGGGTGCCAACCCGAGCCGGGATGTTCGCCCCATTGGCCGTAACGATCATGGACATTACAGATCGTTGATGTTTGATATATACAGATAAGAACTAATAGTCTCATACCCATCATAGTTGATATCTGTATATATCAAACATAGTTGACTCCACATAGTTAACTCCATCATAGTTGGGTGCTGTGAAGTCCACTAGTTAACCCCATCATAGTTGGACTTCACAGCACTCAAACAGCTGTGATCTACAACTGGATGTGTTGTGACCATGGCAGCCCAGGTGAACAAACCCAACAAAACGAAGCATCCACACGGGATCTCCATGATCTCGAAACAGCGCTGGAAGATCAAGTGGTGAAACCGGCAGTGGGTTAATCAATGGTTAATCAGATGGTTAGCCTTAGTAGTCAAGCTTTAAGATGGTCAATTTCAAGGTTGATGGTTGAAGGTGAATTGATGGCTAATGATTCAGCGATCATGGTTCCCTTGAGTAGTGCTGGCACCCCCAGGACATCCAGGACTATGACCAATCATCATCATTTACGTACGCGCGTGCATGTTTGTACGTAGATATGCTAATATATACATGTGAACGTGTGCTCAGCCTATTGCTCAGGTGCATTGTTTTGGAATATCCGTGTGCGTGCACTTATATACGACCTTGATGTGTTGTCATGTGTGCATATCTAAGACCATGCCACAATCCGCTCCTAGCGTCTCCAATTGAGCAGTATTAAGACTTGACAGGTACACTCCCCTGATGACGGGGGGTTAGGGATTTCAATCATGCATTTGGCGATGAACCCTCTGTTCTGTGACTGATGATCATGACTGGATCTTTACCTGTAGTTGAACATCATCACTGATTAGTGACCGTCATCGCACATCATCAAAAGTTATGATGGATGGTTGATAAACCACAATCTCGCCATCTCCGAATTCCATGAAACCATCATCCACTGAACATCATTATCTAACTACTGATCAATCCAAATTATCCAGCCATTCTCATCACTTAAGATTTTTCATGATTACTATTTCCATCGTCCACCACAATGAAATCATTAGTCATTGCGCACCAACATTATTAACCAATCATGATTGCGATCATCACAAGGTTGTCATACTGCGTATGACCCCTCTTTAACATGTGTTTGCTTTTAACGTTGTTGGGTCATTACGCACCTATCATCAGCCATTCATACTTCATACTCATCATTGCCATGGATCACGCATTCTCCAACATCTTATCCACTAGTCCAAAGAGAATGCCATTGGTTCTTATTGATTGATCTTCTATTTTTGTCAATCATCAATTTATCGTTTCATCTTTCAGGATTAATCATTAGTCATCAACCTATCATTTCATGTTTCCTGATTAATCATTCATCAGTTGTCTTTGCTTTTTGTATCCCCTGTTCAAACATCGTTCAATCTTGAGCTACGAGTGGAGTTGACTCCGGTGACCGATCCCCAACGAGCTATGAAAACACCATCAACCTTATATGTCCGGTGGTTGATCATGGACAAACATCACCGCAATCACCACAATAGCTCCCCATCCTTAACCATGATTTTCAGTAAAGATTCACCAGCATCAACCATCATTGAATACGATCAACCACAAAATCTTTCTGATCAACCATGATCAATCACAATCTTTCTCAAGCAAAATCGATCACAGCTGGTCCAACATTACCTTCACAAAATCTTTCTCAATCAACTCGTACGAGATCAGGGAGATCAACCAACATCAACCATCGACCATAACCATCATTGACCATCACAAAACCAGGTTGATCAATCCCTAGCCAACCAAATGATGGTTGATGGTCATCAACTATCACTTGGTTGTTTCTTAAAATGCTCGTGCACCAAAATGCTTGGTTTATTGCAACAAATGGCTATGGGTCAATTTTGACCCACCAATCATGGGGGATAATAACCAACAATTTTATGCGGAAAACAGCCTGGTTAATGATAGGGGAACCAGGGATACAGGCTGACCTGACCCACTGCAAAATGGTGTAAAATGATCAATCAAGCATCAACCTGCAATTTGATGGTTGAAAGTTTTATGAATTTTGAATTACCGTTCATTTCAATAATCCAATTGAATTAACGGACGAGCTACATGAAGTGATTTTATGCGAGATTTTATGGATCATTGAAATGATGATCATTACTATGCAATTTTGAATTATGAATCCCCTGCCTATTATTAACCATTTACCAGCTATTAGTAACCATTAACCAGTTATATGATGAACAACATTGAAATGATAAATTCAGCATCAACTATGACGAGCGCCACGACATGCCTCCACCACGGCCGCCGCGATGCTTCTTGCGACCGCCTGAATGCAGGCAGGAACGGGGGTTCGTTGTTGTTATCTCGTGGCGAGATGGTGAATGCTGAATGAATGATCTAGGGTGCTTTATGGTGGTTTATAGGTGGTTTATGGTGGTTTATGGATGATTTATAGGTGGTTTATGACGGTTAATCAATGGTGAATTGGATGCTTGAGAAGCGGTTTATGATGGTTAATCAATGGTGAATTCAGGGTGAATGATGTTCAGCTGGTGGTTCATTCATGGTAGAAACGTACCGAGAATCATTGGGACTAATAATCATGAATACGATTCGCAACAAATGAACAGGAATAGCATCGGAAAGACCATAGGTTAACATTGCTGAAATGACGGGAAACCATCCTTTTTGATCATGATTGATCATGATATTTAGGAAACATTGGTTACAACTATTGGTCTGAAATGGCGAATCAGCTATTGATGATGGTTTTAACTTATAACCTACGCTTCATGATGGTTGGCGATGGATGACAGCGGTGAAGACTCTTTGCATTCGATGGTCAATGGTCAATACTTCTTAGTAATAATAATGACTATGGTCTTGATGGCCATGATAATAGCACTCGTCCATGTAAAATAATTCCAAATGACGAAAGTTGGATAACGGTCAATCATCATCAATTATTCATCAATCATCATCATTTGTACAAAATCATTCACCAATGATAATTCTAAATTATGATTGATGATTTCAGTTCGCGTTTCTGACGGTGAAAAAAGAACCGGCTATCAGGCTGCAGCTTCATCAAGGCTGCCACGTGCTCTTCATGACACCAACCATTGTGTGTTGGAAGTGATTCTTGTGCCAAAAGTGTAGTTGACAATCTTTGGTGTATTGACTCTTGATGTATTGACTCTTGTTGACAATGATTCTTGTTAGGCTTGGTTTCGCTGACCATCATTGTTGTGTCATTGATCCACTACAATGAGCCATACGGACCGTTTTGAACTGTCATGAACCATTCTCAAGAGAAACAAACAAAACACTTGTTCCAACCAGCAAGTATTGTGAACCATAACTATTGTTTACCACTAACTATTGCGGACCACAAACTATTGTCAACCATAAGTCAATCAGAACCATGACTATTTTTTAACCGTGAGCTATAACTGTAGCTTACCACAAACTATGGTCAGTTTGGGTCAACCATAACTATTGTTCTCTGTGATTGACCAAAACTGATCGTTGTCAATCGTTCTCAGCCATTGATCACCGCTAATCTGAAACCCTTCCCTCCATTTCTCGTAGTTCCTGGTGTTGACGTGAACTAGTTCCCTACCAAGATCTTGAGGCCTTATCTTTGGAGGCATTATTCAACCACTATCAAAGGATGTGTCAACCACAAGCAATGCTGACAAAGAAATACATGGTTGGCGGTTTCAATCCTATGAAAAATATCAGTCAACCGAGCATTTGTGAATAATTTGATTTGAGAACATTTCAAAATGCTTGAAAACACCAAGCAGAATCAGCATGAACCACCGCTGTAACCCCCATCATTTGCCATCGCCACGAGTTTGAACATTACTTTCCATTGTGAGCACCAACCATCGCCAGTATGAAGCATTAAGCAGCATTGTTGACCATGACAAACTATCAAGAACCGTGATTGACCATTAGTAGCTACCAGTATCACTAACATCACACCTGTAGCCATAGCGCCATGCAGAAACAGTCGCCTCGGTCGCCTCCTTCGTTCTTCTTCTTCTCACCTAGATAATTTCGCGCAATTGTTCGTTTGGTAATTTGTGGTGCTGCGACAGCAGGGTTGATAAGGGTGCCGATTCAGAGTGGTACGGACGACTATTGGTACTAGTGAACAATGGCTAGCAAGGGCTGGCCTTCACAATCATTGGTTGATATTGGTTGAGAAGGGTTGACTTGATATACCCTAAAAGACGGGTAGTTCCCCTAGAAATAAAGGATAATTTAATTTGATGGTTAGTAGTGGTCTGTTCCCTTTGGCGTGGTCCTTCGGCTTTGTTTGTTTCTTTGGGGTCGTTTGTTTTTTTGGGTCCGGTTCTGCTTCCCTTTGGTTTCTTTTTGCACGTGGCCTGTGTTTTTTCCTTTGGTTTGCGGGCGTGTGTTTTTTTTTTTTTTGTGTGTGTGCGCGTGCGTTTTTTTTTCTAGATTGGGCCACCTGAAGCTGGTAGGGAGGACTTGCTATGACGCTTATCGGAGCTTGTCCGTCGATCTACCGGTGGAGGTGTGTCCCGGACTGCAGCTACCGCTGTGAGTCGATTCAACTCAACTCAACTCAACTGATGGTTAGTAGTAACTACAACCATTTATGGACAAACCCACAAGTGTTCGTACTGGTTCGGATTCGTGAGGAAGGGTTGGTAATGGTAACGGTTCACAAGTGTTTATCATGGTTGATATTGGTGGGTGACGGTAATAGCTAATCAAGCTTTACAAAGGTTGAACATCATGAAAACGGCGAGTCGTGGCTCATCATGCTTGGTAGTGGATAGTGATGGTTCATCAAGAACCATAGTGGATAATCGTGACAATAGGGATCAGCATGAAGATAGGGATTCTTGCGACGGAAAATGCAGACTTCTTAATCGATACTAAGGATGGACAATGGTTGATGAGAGTTTTTACTCATGATCCATTGCATTGATCATCAAACATTGATAATGGTTGATAATGATCAACGCTTGATAATGCTTGATGATGGTTGTTTTTTTTGGCGAACGGGCGTGTGACCAGCATGAGTGAGGACAATAACGTACAAGAGTTGACATGGACCTACTGATCATCATGGCCCAAACGTTTGCCCAGGTCAATTCTCTTTCTCCACGTTTCAACCCTCTTGGGATGGATGCAATCTTTCGATTCTGCTTGACTTAAAGAATATCAAAGATAATTGCTGAAATGAGTTAACTATCCTAAAACTGATGAATGCAAACGACACAGCCGTAGACGCTTTTCTTGAATGACTTGTCAACGATTTCCAAGTCTCAACATTGCAAACCCTTGGTTGCCAATGTGCCTGGGTCTTCATTCTTCTTGGCAGGGGCGGCATAGCCATGATGCGAGCCCTTGCCTGCACACGAAAGCTCATGGCAGCATGTTACAGGTTTAGCTTCTAATCATCTTTGAAAGGATACAATCTTTCGATTCTGCTTGACTAAAGAAAAAGATAACTGCTGAAATGTCTGATTTGTCCTCAAGCTGATGATTGCAGTCGACACGGCAATTGGGACTTTCCTTGAAACACTTGCTCACGATTTTCAAGCAGCAATATTGCAAACCAGTGGTTGCCAATGTGCCTGCATCCTCGCTTGTTGCGGCAGGGGCATAGTCATGATGCGAGCCCTTGCCTGCACACGACTCAGAAGCAAATGAGGTCAGTTTTTCCAAGTTTCGACCCTCTTGGGATGGATGCATTCTTTCGATTCTGCTTGACTAAAAGAATATCAAAGATAATTGCTGAAATGAGTTAATTTTCCTAAAACTGATAAATAAAAGCGACACAGCCGTAGACGCTTTTCTTGAATGACTTGTCAACGATTTCCAAGTCTCAACATTGCAAACCCTTGGTTGCCAATATGCCTGCATCTTCTTTCTTGTTTGCCCGGGAGGCGTAGCCATGATGCGAGCCCTTGCCTGCACACGAAAGCTCATGGCAGCATGTTACAGGTTTAGCTTCTAATCATCTTTGAAAGGATACAATCTTTCGATTCTGCTTGACTAAAGAAAAAGATAATTGCTGAAATGTCTGATTTGTCCTCAAGCTGATGATTGCAGTCGACACGGCAATTGGGACTTTCCTTGAAACACTTGCTCACGATTTTCAAGCAGCAATATTGCAAACCAGTGGTTGCCAATGTGCCTGCATCCTCGCTTGTTGCGGCAGGGGCATAGTCATGATGCGAGCCCTTGCCTGCACACGACTCAGAAGCAAATGAGGTCAGTTTTTCCAAGTTTCGACCCTCTTGGGATGGATGCATTCTTTCGATTCTGCTTGACTAAAAGAATATCAAAGAGAATTGCTGAAATGAGTTGATGAATAAAAACGACACGGCCCTCGACGCTTTTCTTGAATAACTTGTGGACGATTTCCAAGTCTCAACACTGCAAACCCTTGGTTGCCCATGTGCCTGCATCTTCTTTCTTGTTTGCCCAGGCGGCGTAGCCAGCATATGAGCCCTTGCCTGCACACGACACGAAAGCTCACGGGCCTTTTTTTGCCAAGTTTCACCCTCTTGGAAAGGATACAATCTTTCAATTCAACTTGAGCATCTGAAAGAGAATGGCTGGCATGTTTTGATTTAGTGATTTCTCGTCAAACATATGAAGACAAACAACACGGCCATCGTCCCTTCTCTTGAATGACTTGGCTACAATTTCCAAGTGAACATAGTGCATACCATTGGCTTCCAATCTGCCTGCATCCTCGTTCGTCACAGCAGTTGAATAGTCATTGTAAGAGCGCCTGCCTGCACAAGACCCAAAAGCTCATTGCCGCAGGTTTCTTATTTGAGGTTTCGACCCTCTTGGAAAGGATACATGTTTTGATTTACTGATTTCTCGTCAAACATATGAAGACAAACAACACGGCCATCGTCCCTTCTCTTGAATGACTTGGCTACAATTTCCAAGTGAACATAGTGCATACCATTGGCTTCCAATCTGCCTGCATCCTCGTTCGTCACAGCAGTTGAATAGTCATTGTAAGAGCGCCTGCCTGCACAAGACCCAAAAGCTCATTGCCGCAGGTTTCTTATTTGAGGTTTCGACCCTCTTGGAAAGGATACATGTTTTGATTTACTGATTTCTCGTCAAACATATGAAGACAAACGACACGGCCATCGTCCCTTCTCTTGAATGACTTGGCTACAATTTCCAAGTGGACATAGTGCATAACATTGGCTTCCAATCTGCCTGCATCCTCGTTCGTCACAGCAGTTGCATAGTCATTGTAAGAGCGCCTGCCTGCACAAGACCCAAAAGCTCATTGCCGCAGGTTTCTTATTTGAGGTTTCGACCCTCTTGGAAAGGATACATGTTTTGATTTACTGATTTCTCGTCAAACATATGAAGACAAACGACACGGCCATCGTCCCTTCTCTTGAATGACTTGGCTACAATTTCCAAGTGGACATAGTGCATAACATTGGCTTCCAATCTGCCTGCATCCTCGTTCGTCACAGCAGTTGCATAGTCATTGTAAGAGCGCCTGCCTGCATAAGACCCAAAAGCTCATTGCCGCAGGTTTCTTATTTGAGGTTTCGACCCTCTTGGAAAGGGTACAATCTTAACTTGAGCATCTGAAAGAGAATGGCTGGCATGTTTTGATTTACTGATTTCTCGTCAAACACATGAAGACAAACAACACGGCCATTTTCCCTTCTCTTGAATGACTTGGCTACAATTTCCAAGTGAACATAGTGCATACCATTGGCTTCAAATCTGCCTGCATCCTCGTTCGTCACAGCAGTTGCATAGTCGTTGTAAGAGCGCCTTCCTGCACACGGCACAAAAGCTCATTGCCGCAGGTTTCTTATTTGAGGTTTTGACCCTCTTGGAAAGGATACAATCTTAACTTGAGCATCTGAAAGAGAATGGCTGGCATGTTTTGATTTACTGATTTCTCGTCAAACATATGAAGACAAACAACACGGCCATCAGCCCTTCTCTTGAATGACTTGGCTACAATTTCCAAGTGAACATAGTACATACAATTGGCTTCAAATCTGCCTGCATCCTCGTTCGTCGCAGCAGTTGCATAGTCGTTGTAAGAGCGCCTTCCTGCACACGGCACAAAAGCTACACCAAATTCTCCTGTTTCAGGGTTCAAGACCAGTGCAATCTTTCAATTTAATTTGATCTAAAGACATTAAATTAAACAATTGGTTGATCATGGACAGTAATCGGCTACTGTCCAATCAGATGGTTAAATGATAGACCTCTGGTTAGACACTTTTTCCCAGACCAATTGAATGACCAGTTTAAGTTTCTGAGTTGACAAAGGCAATGTCTGATTCTTTTTCTGCTCATTGAGCAGTCATCCTCATCAATGAGGATGGTGTTCTTAAGCATCATCAACAATCATTGGCTTTCTTAATGCTTGATAACCTTGAACCATTAATCACAGTTTCATCATCATTTCTTATCATTGACCAGTCCTGATAATCATGATTGACCATAAACTCACAAACTATCCGCAAAATATTTGCAGTGGCTAAACAACAGCTGGTGTTGTCTATAAATGGCGTACCGCCAAAACTGGCAGTTTCCCTAGTCATAGTAGCTATTCTTGGTTTGTCAGTAGGTGCCACCATGGATAAACCCGAATGTTTCAACAGCACTTCTCATCCGGCATCACAACTCAGTCTTGGGACAGGCTGCGAATGTGCCTGCTTCTTCCGTCTTGGCAGCAGCAGCAGCCACATAGTCCGGCTTGCCTGCAAGTATGGAAACGAAAGCTATGGCCAAAGATTTGTTCCCAGGTTTCATATCTAGTAATCACTCACCATAAATAATTCACTATCAATCTCTATCAATCAATACTATCCGCCAACATTGCTGACTGCCAGGCAGCAACCCTCAAGTGGAAAGTTCTCCGCGATGCAAACGACGCAGATCACGGCTCACCGATTGGATTATGAACATCTTACTTTGCCGTTGGGTGAAACTGTGACGCGGAAATTGGTTCGTTTCGGTTCAATGGTTGGTGTTTTATTGCTATAGATGAGTAATATTGGATGATCTGGAGGATCCACTAGTTTTAAAAAAATCACCATATGGGTGTTTCTCAAAATAGGGTACCTCCAAATCATGCTTGTTTGATCATTTATAGGAATATACCAAGAATTTTTAGGGTCCCTCATTTTGACAAACCACCATATGGTTGATTGATGGTTGATTGTTGGTCAATCCTGATGCTTGATAGATGATCTTTCTAACCTTGATTGATGGTTGATCGAAGCCTGATTGATGCTTGATGGCCAATGCTAATGAAGGATTGGTCGATACTGGGTCAATACTTGATATTCTTATACTATACTCATAATATGTACAACATACTCGATATGTAGTTGTAGGCTTTGGCTACATCATAGCAACCTATTGGGGGTTTCTCAAGTCATAGGGGTACCCCCAAATCATCCATCATCAACCATTTTGAAATATCAACCAGCCATAACTTCGGGGTTCCGCTATGACTTGAGAACCCAACAATTGGGTCATGCTCAGCCGCTTCAGTTCAAACTGATGAAGCTGAAGAATCTGCGGCTTCACGCGCCGACGGTAGCCATGGTGGGACCCCCGGGATCCGTGCCGGAAAGCTGGCCATTAGAGAACCAACCAGCTGGGCTGCAGCATTTTTTGGGACGGTAAATACCATGCTGTTTTTCTACTTCCTGCTGCTGACATCGATATTTGGTACATCCGAAACTTTCCCGTTACCATTTTTGGTTGAACTTTGGTTTGCAAAAAGCGGCATGGGGTCTCCTGGTGACCATCATGAACCATGAATCTCTATCCCTAAACAAGCAAAACCAAACATCGCCACGATACAAACACCTTACCTCGGCAACAGTGATCAAAACAGAATCTCATTGTGACTCTACTCCAGTCATTGCCTCTTGCTGGCTAAGATTGTGGCTGTCTCAGTTCCTATGCATGTTGGTCGGATCCCTTCAAAAGCGACCAGTATTTACCTCTGTTGACCTGTTAACATGATCGATGGTTGATCCGTATTGTGACCTACTCTCTGGTAGTCGTCAACCTGGCAATAGAAAATCCAAATGATTTTAGACTGTGGTTTCCAGCCGCTGGTTCCCCTACATTCGGTGATGTTTCAGCCAGCTATGTTGCCGGCAGGTACCAACCGTTGAGCCCTCGGGTAGATGCACTTGACCGGCCGCACGGAAGGGTTTTCCGGGCAAGGTTTCCCTGTACAAAAGATTGATGGTGACCTCAAAAAAGCCGGAAACATAATGGCAATCATGAAAGTTGACGAACCATAGAGGTCTTTCTCGAAATGGTGGACCCAACAATGGCTGGCTTATTTTTTAATTTGCTGATACCTCCATTTTCAGAAACCACCCTTTTTCAAAAATCGGGGACAGTCAACCATTGTTAACAATGACTAGGTAGGTAAAATAAAAATATCAATCAAACCATCCACCAACAGCTGTTCAACCATTATCGTTGGTGATGATCCCCTATGACTAATGCTTAATCCATCTTAAACCAGATTATAATACTTAATCCTATCATCAACCATCATACACCTATCATTAAACCATCATACACCTATCATTAAACCCTTACATAACCTATTGTTATTATTAACCTTTTCTTAACCGTTACGCAGTAACCACCAACCATCATTACTCAAACCACCAACCAGTCCAAGCCATCCATAGCTTTGGGATGGCGTTGAGGTGACCCTGCAGGCGGCAAAGCCAGGGCGGCCTCCACTGTTGCGACGGCGGCTGTCGTTGTCGCTGCTCTCGGAATGTCGGGTCTCCTCGAGCCGGGACGTTCGTTCGGGTCTGGCACAGCTGGTTATTACTTGTTGCTAATGTTTAACTGATAGCTAGTTAATCGTTGTTTAATTTAAATAGCTATAAATGAACGGTTTGATATTAATAGCAACAATCATGGTTATATAAAGAATAGTCACTAGTCATTGCGTGTTATTTAAGCATGTTTAATTTAAATAGCTATTAACAATCAATTAATAACTATCAGTTAACAATGATTAACAATGATAACCTATAAGCTAATGTTTATGGATATTGGTACATCAGTATACTCTGATAACAATATTAAGTACATAACATTAGTATACTATTGGCACATTAGTATAGAATGAGCTAGATATTGACACATTAGTATACTATGATAACAATATTTTTTGTCTATAGTATTAGTTAATGCAAGAAATCCATTAACAATAAATATTGTTCTCATAGTATACTAACTATCAATAATAACTCTCAATTAACAATGATTAACAATGATTAACAATGATAACCTATAAGCTTGTTTAATTTTCAATAATAATGGTTGTATAAACACTAATCATTAATTACTCATTACTTGTTTATGGATTGCTTTAACTTGTTTATGCATTGTTGATGGATTACTTATTACTTCTTTATGGATGGCTATTGTTACTATTGTCATTACTATTAATATCGTGAATAATGTTCATTGTGTTTGCTATGATTATTGTTGTTGCTTTTATTCTGATGGAATTGTTTATTGGAACACATCATTTTTATTGATATTGTTCTTTGTCCATTTATTGCAATATCTTGTCCTTACTGTTCTTATTGTTGCTGCTGATACTAATATATAACCATTGAAATAATTATCTTTGCAACATGTAATTGATAACTACTAATTATCAAACTGCTGTTACTTACTATGATAACTAACATTAATAATAATTACCCTTATCTTAGTTGATATGGTTGTTAATTACTGTTGCTATCAAGGTTGTCATTATTGATATAATTATCATCGCAACGGTCGCCACAACTCTGGCAAACCATTGGAGCGTTGGTGCGTGGTGATGCTTGTGGTCTAGGATGGTTCATCATGGTGGTGGATGATGGCTAAGAATGGCTTAGAATGTTTAGTGGTGATTGATGTTTGATATTGTTAATGGTGATGATTTATGTTCAATGGCCAATATAGCCGCTAGGAAGTACTAGGGGATAACAACCAGCAACAATCGACAATCAACAATATCATCCAAAACATAATCATAATCATAATCATCATCATCACCATCATCACCATCATCATCATCACCATCATCATCATCATCATCGTCATCATCGAAAATCAACAACCATCATCAACAAACATCAGCATCAATAATTCCTGACTACTCTTTGGCTAGGCCGCTCCTCACAGCTCCTTGGCTCCCCCTTTACAGTAGGGCACCCCCAACCAACGGCTGGCGCCATGAAGTCATCCAGGAACGATACCCGAAACGCCGATAAGGCTTCGATGACGCAACAAAGCCGTGAAGCGACATCAGGATTAGAGCACCAACCTTTTCAAGAGATGTAGCGTAATAAAGTCTATAAAGTAGCTGAACTAACCCCTAGAAACCATGGGAATTGTCAGCACTTACTAAGAGGGGGTGCACATCCAAGTAAGAGATTATGCATTATTTCATTGTCATGGGTTTGTCCAAAAAGTGTGTACCCCCAGCACTAGTGGCTTTCCATGGTTTTCCCTATTTACAATGAACTGCTGGATGGCTTGTACCGGCGTTTATGGGTTACTGAAGCCCAACTATTTGCTTATCCCAAATAGTTCTTGCTGAAAAAGAAAGTTGGATCTAGTGTTGATTCTCTAGCCAAGATGGTAATCCAAGATGTGCTTCTACCATGTCGTTGGATCTAATGTTGACTGTCTACCAAGCTTTGGTAAGATGGAAAATCCATCGGCGATGCTATCCACAGAGTGGTACCCCCGAGTTAGTTAATTGTGGCTTCGTTCCCTCTATATACTAGTCAGGGAAAATCTAACTATACTTAGCTTATGAACCAAGTAGGTGAACTAACCCCTCCAACCATGGCAGGTCATTGACCTACCAAGGTGACCTATCTACCCACCGAAAAGGCCGGCGAAACCAACGGATCCAACGTGGGGGGACCACAGCCGGTGTGCCCTGGCGCCGTAGCTGTGCTCCTTCGCTTGCCACTCGCGATTCTGGTTGCGCTCGCGGCGGCGTCCCTCGCGGCGTTTCTGCTTCTTCTTGTCGCGGTTGCTCTCCCTGGCCCCGAGACCCGAAAGCACCGGGGGTCCCACGAAGTCCGGTAGGTGGTGATGGTTGATGCATGTTGATGCATGTTGATGCATGTTGATGCATGTTGATGCTTTATTTAGGTGATTATTTCAATGGTTTATGGGGTCAGCCATAGGCCATGGTGTATTTGGTAGGTTGATCATACTCCATGGTGGTCTTTGAAATGAACCAGCTCATAGTGGTGACATTTGAATGGTTTATGGTGATTATTGATGGTTTATGATGGTTTGTGGGGCATTATCAATCAACCAGTTCTACCAAATAAATACGCTGGGGTTTGCCAAAGATCGGAGATTGACGTTGAAGGAACAGTTGATTTAACATGTCGATCAAACCACCAACCAGTTAATTATTGGTTAATTGGTCAACTTAACTGGTTGAGTTAACTGGTTGGTGGTGAACTGGTCAGTTGGTCGGTTACTTGGTTAATTGATCAAACCATTTCGTTGTCTAATAGTTAATTGACCAACCAACCAAAAACTGTTAGTTGATGAGTTTAACTATTCTGATCACCTGATTGTTTGTTGGTTCATTGGACCTTGGTGATCAATGGTTTAACTGGTTACTTCAACTCTGCTCTCAACCCTGAGCAATGACCTCCGCTGCGTTTGATGAACCAATGAATTTCGAGATTTCAGGGGCATTGCCAGCGTCAGCGTAGAGCTACAACTCATGCGACTCATGACCGCGGGGCCCTCGCAATCGCTTGTTGGTAGGTGCCCCAACTTGCGACGTGAATGAGTCAAAAGGATGGTTAATGAGGATGGTTGACCAGAATGGTTAACAAGTGGTGGTTGACCAACATCATCAACTAACATGCATGGTGCTTAATGATGACTACTGATAATCAATATCTGGTTGGTGGTTTCACCCCCTATCAAAAGTACTAGTCAACCTTTGTGAATAAGTACCAGGGAAAATAGAAATGTTTGAAACCACCAACCAGCTGAGTTGTTGTGATCCAGGAAATGCCCAGAAACATCCAATCTGATTGGTGTACATGATTAATCATGATGGTTGTCATTGAAGTTCATACCCATCTTCAAAACGATATAACGTTTACCCAGGCTTGATAAACTATAGGTGTATTAATTGGGCGGTTACCATTTTGATGGGAAACCAAGGCGAACTTGGGGGATACCATTGATGAACCAGGGGTAACTGAATCCAGGCTTGGCATTACCAGTGCCGTCCAGGAGTACGCAGCCATGTTCAATATCACCAGCCAGACTTGGAGACTGTCCATTAACTGATGTGAAGGCATCTACGACTCAGGATGAAGGGGTGTTACTGTTCTATTTCAGGATTTTCATAGTGCGTATGGCTGTGATACTTGCTTAATATTGCTTCAACCTGTACACATAACACCCCGGCAATTTTTCAACTATGATGACTATGGTCTACAACGTTGGATGGGCTGCATTGTGCTTGGTGAGCACTCCTATTCACAATCCGTCATCATCATCGCCATGAGTAACCATTACGAATGCAATTGTTGGTTATTATCCTTAGTTAAAGTTAACCATTGGTGATTTACCATGGTCGTTGTTGTTGACCACCATCACCATCACCACCACCCACCACCACCACCACCAGCATCATCATCATCATCATCATCATCATCCTCCTCATCCTCATCCTCATCCTCATCATCATCATCATCATCATCATCATCATCGTCCTCGTCCTCGTCCTCGTCCTCGTCATCACCATCACCATCACCATCACCATCACCATCACCATCACCATCAGCATCATCATCATCATCATCATCATCATCATCATCATCATCATCATCATCATCACCATCATCATCATCATCACCATCATCATCATCATCATCAAGATCACATCAGCACTGTTACCCTCTAGAAATCTAATCTAGCCATGGAAATCTCTACAACATCTGGTGATTTCCATGCTTTTCCGATGGTTTTCCAGGGTCTCCTACGATTTTCCAGCCAGCTAGGTGAGATTACCGGAGTATGGATCATGTGGATCTCAACCATAGCACCATCAAACAATGCTGATGCCAGCTCCCTACCTTGTGGCTTCATGGTTATCAGCAAACCTCTATCAACAATTCCCCCAGTCGTTCACAAGGCTCCCATGGACCCTTAAGAGACGAGCGGGAACCTGAGCTTATCAACAGGGTCCAAGCACTGCAGCTGACGAGGATGTCAACGATTTTCACGGCTGGTGATGATGCCATCGGATGATTTCCATGACTCACGTGGTGTTTTTTAAAATGCGCCCCCAGCTATCATCCTTTATATCAATCATCTGGTTGGTGGTCTCAACCATGAAACATGTTAGGCAACCATTTCTTAACCATCAATCGTTTCTTAGACCCCAACGGAAGGCGCTCTGCCCCGCCTTGTGGCACCCTTGGCCTCGCCCTTCGCATCGCCCTTCACCTCCCAGTGCTGCTCGGACTGGTGCCGCTCGTTGTGCCGCTCGTTCCACCAGTTCCACTGGTTCCACTCCTGGAGATCGAAGGATCCGTTCAGCTTGGTCGATGGCGGTGGTGAGGATTGGTTAGGATTGGTGAGGTCGGTGACCAGTTTTTTCGGGGGCCAAGAAATGGCTAAGCTTCGAACGGAGTGATTTCGTGGTATGGTTTGGGCTTCCGAAAAGGATCTGGATTCTCGAAGGGTACTTCCAACTGTCAAGAAACTCTGCCCCCTGAGAATACAAGAACCACAACAACAAGAAAAAAAACACAAACGCCAGCTAGCCCACCCAAACTATTATCACTTGTACCCATGCTAGAGCATGGGGACGGGTCTTGTCATTTTGAACACATTTTAAAGGTATAAAATCAATTTGTGTTTGGGGAATGTTGCAGGGCTCCAAACCAAGAAGGTATCCTTGCACACCAATATCAAAACATCATGAAGCCTTCATTAGAACCATGACAAACCATTAAACCAACCTTTCTGAACCAGTATCAGCCTCAGGTCCAGAGGTAGCTCCCTAAAGTCGGGTATATTTTCCAATCTTAATCATCAACATGTGCCTGATGGGCTTTGCATAACTGATTCGTGGTGGTGAAATTCTGGTTCATTTGTTAAGGGTGGTTGAACCATGGTTGATTAACAAATGAATGCTGGTGAATCTATGGCAGTTAAACAAGACCTCCTCTGTTCACCAGCAACCACCATGGTTTAACCACAGTTTAAGCAAAATTCATGACTATTAACCATACTTGATTAACCATAAATTATCAACAATGACGAATTGTGGAAGCAGAAGACAAATAATAACTGGTTAATAATGGTAATAGTTTATTTTTGATTGACTATCAACCATACTTGATTCACCATTACCCCCGGGTAGCTGGAAGCTACAGATCATCATTTTCAACAGGTAAACCGGCGGGTTAAAGGGTGGATTTTCCAGGCAACCAGGTGGGTGTACGAGTGTAACGAACCCAAATTCGCCCTCCTAAGTCTAGTTACATCTTTTGTAACTGGTAGTTACCCCAAAGTTATGGTTGGTTTATTGCTATAAATTTTTCACACAAATAGATGGGTTCTCTATAACTTGACAAAACCGCATGGCTATCAAGCCTGGCCCATTGATGGTGATCCGAGTGGCGGCAACAATGTGACCAGTAGCTGTAGCTTACGAGGCATCAAAGCGCCTGCATTCCCAGTTGTCAACCTGATTATGGTGGCGAATGGGTCAATGACCATGCTCTATCAACAGCCATATGGTTAAATTACAACTATACTAGCTATACAGTATATTTCGTGAACGACAACTTGATAATTAATAATGATTCACCATAGTTAATTGCCAACCAAATGCTGGTTGATGAACTGTTGCTGACACTTGTGGCCGCGACAGTCTCACCAACCATCATCAAGCAACCACAAGTATCAATGGCAATTCAGCTTCAGCCATCGCCATTGCTATGATTCACTGACCAACCATCACTACTTTCAGTTCTATGGCTATCGCTGCTATTAATCATCGCAAAGTCCGAATTAACAATCTCTAAGCATTGTTAGCTGTTAACCTTGACACATTCCATTGACGTTGTAAAAAACCATCGTTAACCCGTATTGTTTGGTCTACAGCCACGACATGATTTCTAGGGGTTAAGGGCTAGCATATGGTTGTGAATATTAGCCATCGTTAGCATTCATCCATGCCTATTTCTTGCTCCAATACCATCAGCCATAAGAACATCAACCAACCCTATTCGCCAGGAACCATCAAGTAGCCATGGTTACTAATATTAGTTGGGAACCATTAGCTGGTTCGTTGACTAGCCATGAGGTTTCGTCCATAAATAGTATACCCAAAAAAACTGTCATTTTCCCGAATCATAGTGATGAAATTAATTCACAATGATCACATATTGGTTGGTGTGTAGGAACCACCATTTACAAATAACCCCATATTGATAACCCTATCGACTAAGAGCTGACCCCTCAGCCACTCTGGACGATGCCAATGATAACCAACAATCATTGCCATCAATTGATCAACTAATTAGCATTAATAGATAATGACCGGCTAATAATGATCAATAACCACCAAATAATTTTCAACCATCAATAACCATTAAGAAACAAATAAGCATTAATAGTTAATTTTTGCTGATTGACAGCTTTGAAGGCTGTCAGTACACGCATGAGCCGCTGTCATCAACAGCTATTGTTACTCAGAAGTACTGTCTTGATCGGCATCTGGTTGGTGGATTCAACCTGTCAAGATACATGTCTCCACACACACACTTCGTATGGCTACGGTGTACTTCAGAGACCAGAGCATCACTTCATGCTTTGGCTCAAGTGGCCCCAAGAGGAAAAGACTTCTGCTGACTCAGAGTGAACTTCAGGGTTGAGCCTGAGTGTGTGTCGGGTTAGAACTTCTGGTGACTTCCTGGTAAGTAAGTATTTGGGACTTCTACAATTTGATATGGCAGCGGAGCCCTGCAACGACAAGGACTCCTAGGAACTTCAATAGAGAACTTCTAGGTCTAGGTGTACATACTTCGGTTTGTAGGATCTAGCCAGAATGGCTGCTATAGAAGGAAACTTCGGAAATGTGAAACTGCCACTTCCCAAGCCATTCGATGGCAATCCCAGCAACTGGGAAGAATGGGGATGGAACGTCAGAATATACTTGTCCATGTTCCAAGCCAATGTAATTGACTTCTTAGATAGAGCACAAGCATCGGCAACTGTGATCGATGACGCTTCCTTCCAAGATGGAAATGTCACACCACAGCAGTTGCAACAGATGGTCACGTTCAGTAGGAAACTTCACTACTTGCTTGCAAACTTGTGTGCAGGATCAGCTCGACTTCTGGCTCGCCAGAATGCTGGTGGAAATGGCTTTGAGACATGGAGACTTCTTTCTCAGCGGTTTGCACTTCCCGATGCCAGTAGACATGTGTCACTTCTCACAAAGATACTTGACTGGAAATCCAACACACAAACCTTCGAACAAGACTTCAACGCGTGGGAAACAGTGAAGAGTAAGTACGAGCAGCAGACAGGACAAGCACTTCCAGACAGCGTGCTTGTGGCCACACTGATGAACAAGACTTCAGGACCACTTGAGCAACATCTTCGGTTGAATGCTGGAAATATCAACACGTTTGAACAGGTGAAGCAACTTCTTGTTCAGTACTTTAGATCGAGACATATTTTGAACACACAGGACACTTTGGGTCCCATGGACATAGGAGCACTGAAAGGCAAAGGAAAAGGTAAGAACAAAGGAAAAGGAAAGATGAACTTCAACCATTGGTACTTCATGAAAGGAAAAGGTTACAACAAAGGTTACAACAAAGGAAAAGGAAAAGGAAACTTCAAAGGCGTCAAAGGCAAAGGAAGAGGAAAACAAGCGCCCTTCACTTCGAGTAAAGGAAAAGGAAAAGGCAAAGGAAAGACAGGTGCAGATAGCTCTACTTCGGTTGTTTGCTACAACTGCGGAATGCCAGGACACACTTCTCGTGAGTGTAGAGTTCACAGAGTCAATGCGCTTGAGGACACTTCAGAGACAGCATGGGCTGATACCCCATGGACGGACGAATGGACAGATGTATGGACTTCAGAGTATGACCCAACTTACTTCGGTGAGTATGATGGTTCATGGAATGATGATGACTTCATTGGTAATGTAGGATATGGTGATTGGATTTCATGGGATGACTGGACTTCATGGGATGATTGGTCTTGGGATCAACCTTGGACTTCATGGACCGGTGAAGAGCTCAGTCTGCCCAATGTGGGCGCTTCGGCGCCTCAGCATGAAGCACAGGCCGGAACTTCGGCTCAGGCAAGCGGACTTCCACCCACTGGCTCAGGAAGCCAAGGAACTTCAGCTCAGGTCTCAGCAGTTGGAGCTGAGCCCTCAGGACTTCAAAGTCCAGAGAACTCTAGAGTACCCTGGGTAACCCACAGTACTTCTAGGAATGCGACTTCAACCATGATGTTGGCTGCGCTCACTTGGAACACTTTCGGAGTAGGAACTTCAGCTTTGGTTGGACCAGTTTCCACTTCTTTGAAGCCCCAACATCCTGTTGATGATGTGACCAACTTCCAAACTTTGGAGACCGTAGGACTTCCTCATCTCTCACTTCCCGATTTCTCAGATTTCATGATGCATCAACACTTGTTGGTTTCATCAGCTGTCGACACTTCATGGATCTTGTTTGACAGTGGTGCTGCGGCACACTGTTGCCCAAAGAACTTCGCACCGGAGTGGCCATTGCTTGCCATCAATGGCACGAAGCCCCCACTTCGTAGTGTAACAGGTCATCCACTTCATGTTTATGGAAGGAAACTTGTTGGACTGAAGGCAGGTGATGTTGACTTCATTTTGCACTTCTATGTCACTGACATTGACTACCCACTTGTTTCTGTTGGAAGACTTCTTGGTCAGGGCTACACAGTTGAACTGTCAGAACTTCAGATGTGCATGAAATGTCCCAATGGACAATCCGTGCCACTTCACAAACAAGGTTCACTTCTGTTCATGCAACCTGTGACTGAGCCACTTGAGAAGAACAACTTCGAAGCCATTTGTGTGACGTTTCATGAACAGTTCAAACCAAAGACCAATACTTCTACTGAGGAAAACCCCTGATGATTTGGTTGCACCGACTTCTGGTTCTTTCAAACCCATTTATTACCATCATGATCATTGGCACTTCGATTCAGACAGGCACGTTTTGATTCGATACCACATCAGACCAAGAAAGAATTTGTTCACCCCTGAAAGTACTTCAGATAGGCCGGTTGCACTTGACAAACTTGCTGGACTTCGAAGAACTTTTGTGACTTTCGAAGGCAAGAATGAAGAAATCCTTGAAGACAACTGGAGAACTTCAGGAGATCCCAAGAAAGCCTTGGACAAGTTCTGGAAAGGCAGGACCGAGTTTTCCTTGACAGGACCACTTCCTGCCAGCAGACTCACAGGTAAGCAGTCAACTTGGCCAAAGCCGACTGCAGTGCCAGAACCTTTGGTCAAAAGCGCTTCAGAACCAAAGCCCAAGTTGAGCCTTGAGACTTCTGGCCAGAAGAAAGTCAGCTTTCGTGACTTGCCTCCTGACTTCTCTCAGTCTTTGCGGTCGAAACTTGCGTTGGCTGGTGACAACACTGATGAAGTGAAGAAAGTACTTCCTCAGTCTGTCTCTGAACCTGACTGGAAACCGTTTTGAGCATGACTTCTGGGCAGATGGTGGTTCGATTTGGATCAGGTATCACTTCGAACCGCGTACGCACTTGTTCTCTCCGACTTCCACTGACTTGATTGGTGGCCCAGAAGTTCACATGCTTGGAAATGAACGCACGACACTTTTGGTAGCAGAAGATGGCACTTCCAAGTGGTACAACGACAATCACTTGGGTCCGCTTGACATGGATGGTACTTGGACAGGCTTGACTGTCTTCAGCAAAACTGAGGAAGAGGCGTTTGATCCACTTCCTCTTGCAGAAGCTGAAGCTGACACTTCGTCCAGAGCTCCAAGGTCACTTCCTGTACCAAAAGAGCCAACGGCACAGGAGCGTGCAGAGCATGAACTTACCCATCTTCCGTTTAGAAGTTGGTGTAAGATTTGCGTTGAGTCCAAGTCTCGGCAGGATCACTCGAAGAAACTTCGCTTGAAGCAACCTGTACTTCAGTGCGACTACTCCTTCATCACGGATCCGGAGACAAAGGACCAGGTCACACTTCTCAATGTGCGTGATGTGTTGTCAGGACTTGCAATGTCTTGTGTTGTTCCATGTAAAGGACACTCAGTCTACGCAGAAGGAGAACTTCGCAAGTTTGTGCTTGAGTCAGGTCGTACGTTCGGCACTTTGCAGGCCGATCCCGAACCAGCACTTCTCGCTATTGCTCAAGCCGTGACTTCTGAACTTGGTGGTCTTGCACTTAGGAAGAGCCCAACTGAGTGGAAACAAGCCCAAGGAGCTGTTGGAAACGCCCAGCAACTTTTGTACGCTCAGGTCCGTGCACTTCGTCAAGACTTTGCTTCCAGGTACAACGTCAAGTTGCACGTCACTTCGCCTTTGTTTGCTTGGCTTGTGAAACATGCGCAGTTCCTGTTGAACAACTTCTCCGTTCGTTCAGATGGTTTGACTCCATACGAGCGGCGTTGGTCAAAGCGGTACAACTCCGCCTTGTGCAAGTTTGGTGAAATCGTCATGTGTAGACTTCCCGGCAAGCACTCCAAAGCTGACCCTGCTTGGGTGCAAGCCATTTGGCTTGGTCGTGACACTTCCGCAGACATGCACTTGATCGGCACAAACAACGGCGTGCTCAAAACCAGGAGCATCCGCCGACTTCCTGTGTCGGAACAAGTTGACCAGCGTATGGTTGAGGACTTCAAGGCACCGCCTTGGGATCCAAAAGGTCGTGGTCAGGATACGGATGTTGTCATCCTTCCTCCAGGACCAGCAGAAACTTTGTCCGGATCGCCGGCAGCGCCAACTCCTGCTGCAGACGCTTCCGCGACGCCAGTTGAAACTTCAGCACCTCCGCATGGCACAAAAAGAACTTCCGAAGACACTGAGCTTGATGACGCGACTGAGCCCGCCAACTTGTTTCAGCGTGATGGACCGTCAACTTCTGATTTAAAGCGTTCGGCCCCTGACACAGTTCCAGGGAGCGGGACCCCAAACTTCAGAAGATTGGAGCCGTGTTTGATGAGAGTCACTTCCCGTCAGTTGTTTGAAAGTTGCTTCAGTTGACACAAGGTCAGGACTTGAGGCCCCCGTTGAGCCCAACGTTGACCGTGAAGAAGAACTTCACGCACTTCGTGCCGCAGATCCCGTCATCTGGTTTGACGCCGAGTTCGACCGTGAACAGGAGACCGCAGGCATGAACAAGGAGATGGCTTCCATCAAGAACTTCGAGGTGTACGAAGAGTACTTGACTTCAGAATGCACTCCCGAACAACTTCAGAATGCAATTCTACGAGATGGGTGAAGAGGCCGAAAGGCGGCGAGGTCAAATGCCGCGTGTGCGTCCGAGGTTTCGATCAGCAACTTGACCCCGACGATACTTACGCCAGCACTCCTTCACTCATCACAGTTTGTTTGTTGCTCACCTTGGCAGTAGTTCACAACTGGTACGTCATCGCTGGAGACGTATCAACGGCTTTCTTGCACGCACTTCTCACAGATGAAGTGTTTGTACTTCCGCCAGTTGAGTACTACCCAAACGGTGGTGTGTTGTGGAAACTTCGCAAAGCAATGTACGGTTTGAAGCAGAGTCCAAAGATGTGGCAGCAACACTTCGTTAGCGTAGCTACTTCTCTTGGTTTCCGTAGGCTGAAATCTGATTGAAACTTGTACTTCCATGAGGCACGTAGGGTATACATGCTTTGTTATGTTGATGACTTGCTTTTGTTTGGAGCACAAGGATCATGTGAATTTTTGTTTTCTGAACTTCAGAAGCAACTCTGCTTGCGTCAAGAAGGTGTGTTGGAGTCAGGAAAGAGTATCGACTTCCTTGGTAGAACGATCGCTCGACGTGACGGTTCCATTGAGATGTCGATGCCGACTTCATACATAGACAAGATGCTTGAACAACTTGACATGGCCGGTTGTAAACCTACTGCTACACCAGGTGCGGATTCACTTCGCAAACTGATTAGTCTGAGGAACTGCTTTCTAAGGAAGATCACAAGCTGTACCGCAGGATCGTCGGACAACTTCTGTGGTTAAGCAGTATCAGGCCGGACATTCAGTGCGCGACTAGGGAACTTTCCAGAGGACTTGTTGCGCCAACTCAGGACCACTTCGTCAAGATGAAGACACTACTAAGGTTCTGGGCTGGAACGAAACCAGCTGTGTTGCAACTTCGTCCGAACGTGATTCCACATCCGAAACAGACTTCATTTGACATCGAATGCTACGTAGATTCCGATTGGGCAGGCTGCGTCTCAACGAGACGTAGTACTTCAGGCATGGCACTTTTCTTTCTAGGCTCCTTGATCACTTCTCAGAGCAGAACGCAGCAAACAGTGGCAACTTCTAGTGGAGAAGCAGAACTGCACGCAATAGGCTTAGGAGCTAGTGAAAGCCTCTTTGTTGGTAGTTTGTCTACCAGACACTTCTGGAATCACGTGAAGAAGCCATTGAAAGAGTGCGCTTCCACTTCAATCAACGACTTCAGGAGGCTGCCCAGTACCATCACGAGAAGACTGAGCTGGCACTTCTCGGAAGTGAGGAACGAGTGGCTCGTTACTATACTTGGTTCCTTTGTCAAGGAATCAGGACTTCGGTGAGGCCACATCCAGACATCCAGAGGAGACAACTTCTGGATCACTTCAACCAGAACTTCGAGAAGGAGAAACTTCACCTGAGAAAGCAAGAAAGGCAGGCACTTTACCAGCTTGGTGTGCCAACTTCTCGACTTTGAAAATGGAAGGCCAAAGAAGGGCACTTCCAGCGTGCGACCATCCACACTTCGCATGCCAAATTAATCCAGATCACTCTCTGGATCACTTCTGGAATGTGAGACAGATGACAAGTCATGGAGATCCAAGACTTCCTGCACTTGCCAAGGCAGGACTTCTGTTTCCTGGATTGGTTGAGCCAACAACTTCTGCACAGATGCTTCGACTTCAGAGAAATGATGTACTTCAGCTTTACACTCCTGAAGAGAGTGTGATTTACACTTCTTTGATTGAACTTCGAGTCAGACCCACTGTGGAGCTGACTTCTGCAGAACTTCAAGGAAGGTCCTTGACACTTCCGTTGTTGTTGTTGTTGTTGTTGTTGTTGTTGTTGTTGTTGTTGTTGTTGTTTGCACTTCGCATGCTTACTTCGTTTATCACCATTCTGGCATACTTCACTTCAATATGGTACTTCAGTTTCAGAATTCAACTTCCTTTGAGCCTCAGATGGTGAATTCAGACTTGAATGAAATTTTGCTGCATGATGTATACTTCAGAGTTTTGTGCACAGAACTTCCTTTTGTAAATACTCTGAGAGCTTTTGCCACTTCAAGTTGAAAATGCAACCAAATTCAATGACACTTGGTTTGGCTAGTCAACTTCTAATCCTTTTTGGTGTGAAGCACTACAGACGTGCAGTACTTCAAGGGAGCGTGTCAAGAAGCATGTCTCCACACACACACTTCGTATGGCTACGGTGTACTTCAGAGACCAGAGCATCACTTCATGCTTTGGCTCAAGTGGCCCCAAGAGGAAAAGACTTCTGCTGACTCAGAGTGAACTTCAGGGTTGAGCCTGAGTGTGTGTTGGGTTAGAACTTCTGGTGACTTCCTGGTAGGTAAGTATCTGGGACTTCTACAACTTGATACAACCTTAATCAACCAAACATTGCTCAATACTAGGGAAAATAACAAAATATCAAAACCCATCAGCCAGCCATCATTAACAGAATCATCAAGTTGTAACCCCTCTGAGTATACTTACATGTACCGCGGCTACAGCGGCCATCATGAACCCCATGGCTGCACCATTATGCCCCATTCAATTCTTTAACCTGTTATGCATTGACTGGTTAAAACCATCATAAACCCAGTAGTATAACCATTATTTTGACAGTTATAACTATACTACCAGGTTGTAACCACCATAATTAACTCCATTCTGGTAGTATATAATTCATACTTCTAACCCCTTAAGCCCCGTACAGGTAAGATGAACATCCGACTAGTGGTTGATGATATTGGTATATATCATTTAATCAACCTGGTAGTGTACTCATGGTTAGTCCGGGGTGAGTTCAGCTACCTTGTAGGGCTCACTACCATCATTCACAATGGCTTAGCCACAATCATTTTTTTATAGTGGTTCTTACTCACATTAGTTAATAGTTGTCTATAGTGGTTATCACTTACTAATATCATTATCCCTATAGTGGTCAATAGTGGTTCTCACTCATATTAGTTCACCACTATCAACTCCACAACACCCAGCATGGGACCCTTGCTGCGCTTCCGCCGGCGAGGCACTTCGGAAGTGGTGTTGTCCTCCCAGGACTTCTTGCGGCCGCCTCGGGGGGGCCATGGCGGGTGGTGGTGGGTTGAGACGGTGATGTGATGGTGAAAAACGATGGTTAAGTAGGGGTTAGTGGATGATTTATGGTGGTTAAGTGAGGGTTGATGGATGATCTTTGCTTGGTTTATGATGGTTCATTGATGATTTGTGGTGGTTTTATGGTGGCCAAATCATGGCTAATTTGCTCGTTAATCATGGTTTGAGGATGGTTAGTCTATGGTTCATGACAGTGATGACAGATGCTGGTTCAGTGATGGAAAAAAGTGGTGGTTAAGCTATGGCTAAGTACGGGATAGTGATGGTTGCGTGATGGTGCTGCTTCATGATGTTGAATTGACGGTTGATGATGATAAACCCTGGTTAGTATGAGTGATGCTCCTCGTATATCTATCTATCAATCTATCTAGCTATCTGCCAATCTATCTATCTATCTATCTATCTATCTATCTATCTATCTAGCAATCTATCTAGCTGTCTGCCTATCTATCTATCTATCTTTCTATCTATCTGCCTATGGATCTCTATCTATCTCTATCTATCTTTATGGGTAGTGATCGCAGATACCAATGGCCAACCAATATTGAGAAAGATAGTGGTGGATACATGACAAATCATGTCAAGCATGATGGATATGGTGATTGTCACTGACTGGGGCTGATCATGGTGATTAAATACCATGGTGTCTAATGGTTGATGGGCACTGAGAAATGTATCCCATAATTGGACGGCTAATCATCATGATCTGTGATAATCTGTTTGCTGGATCGTTAGTGACAATGGCTAATGCTTAATGTCTTCCACTTGGATGATCATCCCACACCTAGTAACTGGTTTTCACGCAGCCATGGGGATTGGTTGCCTACCCTTCTTGAGGGTTCGATCACTAATGAATGGGTTGCAATCCCAATGGTTATCCGGTCACCAGCTGTAGGATGATCATGCAAAGCATGGGTTCACCACGGGGTTCACCACGGGGTTCACCACGGGGTTTACCCGGGGGTTACCCTGGATACCGCTGGGGACTCGAATCAGGACTACTCAGCGCCTTGAAGCCATCAACATGAGTTTACCTCCCGCCATAGGAAATCCATTGGGAAACCGTGGGAAAATGATGGAAAACCACGGGTTTTTGCATGGGAAGCCATGGAAAATCACCACATTTTGGCGACCCGCCTGGAAACCAGGTGGAAATGGTGGATTCTCCATTGCCATGTTAGTTTACCAGAGGGTAATCAATCACTTAACCGATGGGTGATGGTTCAAGCCATCAACAATCACAAAAAACAAATCACTGACCCGTACTTACATCAACTGATTGTTAGGTGATCAACTCAGCTCATCTTTTTTGAATAAATGCTTCATGCTTCATCACTTAATCATCATTTCCCCCTCATTCACTATTCTCACTTGCTGGCGTCCGTCAGTTACCATTGGTTAGAAGAACATTCACAGCCGTGCTTAACCACGACCGTTGATATCAGTGACCCCGTGGTGATCGTAACTATCATTGAACCCCTACTTGCGGAATCACTTAACCCCATCTTGCTGCACCAATGCACCTGTTGGCATCAGTGACCACTTCTTGCAATTGGTGACCATGGTGAAACCATCAAGAAAAAAACACACCCGTGTGTAACTGCCACCATCATCGCGCGGGCGATCATGGCGAGCCAACTACGAAGTCCCGATGATGGAAATGATGCGAAATGATGGATGGCAGCAGCTAAACAACGGCATAAACAACGGTTAGAACAATCAAATGCCTTGTACAATGGGTAGAACCTTGAGAAGTGAAACAACTTGTAGTTGTTGTGTAAAAAAATGACAACCTTGGCGGCTTCCAGATCCCTAACACTTTCGTTTTCCGTGGGTATATGTAAAACTAGTCCCAACAACCCAAAAGATCTAAGTTAGTAACATCAGGTACATCAACACTAAATAGTTCAAAGTGATTCCCAGCCAGCAAATCAACCAGCCACTAGATGATGATTTCTCAAGTCATACGGGACCCTAAAAGTTTGGCTCAGTATTGTAAATGGTTCATAAACTGATGATAAATAGAGTGGTGGTTTCTTGACTATCTAATGACCAATGGTTTAGTACAATAAAAACTTAGTATAGCTGGGGGTACTCCTAGGGTGAAAGAAACTACTAGTTATGTAAGCCGCCCATCTGCAACGTTCTCCTTCTCAGCTGGTGATTATTCGATCACAAGAAGTCACAATCCACCATCAACCGGGTGGTACCAACATTGTAGTCCTGAGAAACGGCCATGAAAGATTCACATCTGATACTAGTAGTTGTTTTATCATAGTTCAGCTTCAATTTAGAATATTACTCCCTAAACTAAAACCATAGTTTATCCAGCATCACTAGTAGACTATTCGCTTGCGCCTTTGGCTTGAACCATTGACCAACCATCCACAGTGCCAGCGCCATAATGCCATCACCGTCAGCCGCATGGTTCAACGACACCCAGAAACCATCCATCATTCATCGATGCATCAGTCGTGAACCACAACACCAAACCCACAACATCAACCTGTTGGTTTGTGTGCAAACAAAACCTTTTTTTCTGCCCCAATTCATCATTGTTGAAAAATCATTCACGCCACAACCAAAGTTCAACATCGTTGACATCCACATTAAAAATGACAAAAATTCATCCACAAAACTGCCAATTTTGACGAAATTTGAAACTCGTAAACTGTCAGGAAACCGTACTCAAACGAGCATGGGCTGCCACTTGACCATCGTTGCCTGTTATCAACCATCATTACCGAACAGTAAGATGCATTAGCCTCTAGCAAACTGACCCGGAAACTGAAAAACACCATTCTTATCAAACCGTCGTAAATGATGGATTTTCTACTCTCTGATAAGTTTGCTGGGGTTTAATTATCAAAAAACCAGGGGAGGCATTGGCCATCATCAGCAGTTGTTCACCGGCAATCGGATAATGGACCATCAGTAATCAAAATAAACACCATGATCCATCATGACTTACAGCATTCAGTAAACTCAATCACCAATAATCCTGGTTAACCAAGCATGAAACTACTTAAATGGCGATTTCTCAAGTCATAGGGGACCCCATAAATGGATGGTTTATTCATAAAAAGGGTTGATATAAAGGATGTTTAACCAAATCTATTGTTGCTCAATATTATCTTATCCCCTATTCTTAACCATTATTAGCCATTACAAACCATAGTTCACCCCATAAAAATCAAAGTCAACCACCTTCAGCACGGTGTGATCACCAGATCATCGCTTGCCATCCCACCGCCGGCTGAGGTTGCCACCGCGTTGCCAGGATTCTGCGAGGTGGTGCCGGGTTTGGGATCAAGGATGGATGATGGTTGGTGGCTGGTGATGGTGGAGGGTTGGCTGATGGTTCATGGTTGGTTGGGGATGGCTAATGGTTGGCCAGTGGTGGTTAATGGTTGGTTCATGGATGGTGAGTGGTTAGTTGATGATGGTTCATGGTTGGGTACCTTCATTCGTTATTGTTGATTATCATCTGGTCAACAAGCACTTTTGACGATCATTACTATTACTATCAACCAGTCCTACCAAGCGGTACTGTGAAATCCCTTTGTCCATTAAGCACGGTCAACCGTAATCATGCTCAATCACTGTGAGCCACGATCGCGGTTATGTCTCGTTAAGCACGGTCAATCGTTTTTATCACAAGTCAAAAGTATTATCACTATCATCCTCTGGCATCGATTGCCAATATTCATTGTTAGCGGTCGTCAATATCACTATCCATGAACTGTTTATTGAAGATCATATCATCATCGTCATTGAAGAAATATCAAAACATAGCTTTAAAGACGCTCATATTTAAAGATCATCATCATCATCATCATCATCATCATCATCATCATCATGCAGGATTCAACTAAGGTCATGGCTGGTCTTCAAATGGTCTTCACTGAGTTGGAATGTTAGGACCTGAAATAAAAACCATAGATTAATCAACAACATCATTTTTCGCTCACGCCATTGGCTTAAACGATTAACCAACCATCCACAATGCCATAGTGCCAAAACACCATCACTATCAGCCACCATGGTTCACGGACATCAGCCATCACCCGCCAATCATCCATCATGATCATTGCACAATGCATCAACGATGATGAGCCACAAAAACCAAACTTGCAACCTATTTTTTGTTGATGGTTCATCAAAGGTTGATGACTCCCATTCTGGAGCTGTCGCATGGAGCTGGCGTGGCTTCCTCAGCCCGTGTCGGGCATGGCTCATTCGCAGCACATTTGCCATCAAAGTCTTCTCACTTTTGCCGCTTTTGCCACCCCAACGTCTGCTCCACGCAGCGGGCACGTACGAAGAGCTGGCAAATGTACAGCTACTTTGAAGGGCGGGGCCTCGAGATGCGCAGCCTGACACCTCCCAGCGATCACCAGCAATGCGAAGCATTCCGTGAAGGCCTCGCCCATTCACTCGGATCCATAACGCTTTTCAGCAACCAGCGCTCACAATTCGCCCGCATTGCCTTCAAACACTCCACCACTCTAAAAAAGACTATCTGATCAACCAGCAGTCCCAAATTAACAAAAAATGTTCAAAATCAATTGCCATCATTACCGAGCACCAATCGCCAGCTCTACCAAATACATCCGAGTGAGATCCCGGCATCGACCAGCATTGAACATCCGTAATCACGGTTTCCCATCACCGAGCATCATTTAACCAATCGCACTCCATCCTTCAACGTCCTTATCATCGTCATTGATCACTATGAGCCATCATGAACCAATGCCGAACCAACCATTACCCATCATTCACCACCATGATCGTGCATCATAGACTCACTGAACCATCTCCATCATCGGCCATCAAGTACTCATCAATTATATCATCATGCTCCAGGCATTAACCATCACTCACCAACCATGAGCCATCATTAACCACCCATTAACCATCATAAGCCATCATTCACCAACCGCTAACCATCAATGCCCCACCATCAACCATCATTGGCCAACCATTAACCGCCACTGGCCAACCACTAGCCATCCCTAACCAAGCATTAAGCATCACTAGCCAACCACTCACCATCCCTAACGAACCATTGACCATCATCAGCCAGCCATCAACCATCATGAACCAGCCATAAACAATCACTAGCCAACCATGGACCAGGACAACCACCAACCATCATTAGCCAACCATTTGCCAACCATCATGAATCAAGCGTTAGCCATCACAAAGTAACCATCAACCATGACAACCACTAACCATCACTTAGAATCACTGATGAACCATCAACCATCACCAACCAGGAAAATCACCAACAATCACTAACCTTAACCCCATGGGTTCTCCAGATGAACCGCGGCCCTCACGGGATTTGTGACCGCTTGGCTCCTTGTTCCACCTGGCGCCGACTTCCATCCTGGCGACGATGCGCGACCCGCGATGTGCAGCTGGGTCCGCCCGGTGGGCCGCATTTTTTCGTGTTTTTCAAAGGTTTTCGGGTTCTAAACCTTATAAGGTAGCTGAACTAGCCCCTATAACCAGGGTCCCTGCCCATGCTACCAGTTACGATCCCTGGAATTGCACATCCGAGCATTGGTAATGCTTTTTCCCCAACAGCAATACTTTCCGATCGAAAAAACTGGGGGAACTCATGCTTCTGGTCTTTGAAGCTGAGGATATTGACTGGGTTGCCTTGTTTACCATTAACATCATTAACCCCTTAATTCCGTTTAACATCATTAACATCTTGATGGCGAACCCCTTGTTTACCATTAACATCATTAACGCCTTAGTTCTTAACCATTAACCGTTTGCTAGCGGTCCTCTAGCCCCGTTACGAACCCATGGGAATTGTGACCACTTACGAGCCCTGGGGGTGCCCATCCAAGTACCAAGTATCAAACATCCCCAGCTCCCAGCTACGGTCGATGGCTTCGGCCATTGCAGGTCACCCGGCTGCCATTCGTACCGTTCAACGCATCCCATTCCGCTGGCTGACGTTTCGTTTGGTATCCGGACCGTTCATGATTTCAGCTGCGACAAAAGCAACGATGGCTATGATCAAACCATTTGCTTTTGAAACAATGGCAGATCCTGATCTTCATGGGGTTGATGGTAGCGATAGCATCAAGGTATCTTATTTACCATCAAGGGTGTGATCCCCGTTGTAATCCCTCGGATCCACTTGAAGGTATACTCCCAGCTATTTCAGGGAAACTTTGATCTACCATTGATCGCACATGGACCTACTCTTGATATCATGAACCAGCTTACCCGAGTAGCACATGGTTCTGATGTTACATAGTAAACCTTTTGATCTTTCAAACCTGATCATTTTTTGCAGCTTATATACCATCTTTTTACATAGTTAAACGATACTACAACCATTCTATAACCAAAGGAAACATATCAACCCTTCAACCATTCCTAATTAATAGCCACGACTTCACCATTGACGCAGCAATTATTCTAATAACTAAGAAACAGTTACATAACCATTCTAAAGCCACAACAACCATTAACCATTACCATTGTAACCACTATCAGCCAGTATATTTCATAGTAACCGTTCATAGCCGTCATATAGCCACTTAAACCATTAATCAGCCACATCTTTCACCAGTTTGCATTCACAACCATTAAATTGCCATGAAAAACAATTGCTTACAAAACCAACTATGAACATAACCATCATGAACCAAATGTCAGCCACAAAATCAAATACTGTAAGCATTAAAACCATATCAACCGTTCAACCGTTCAGCATAGTGAACCAGTACTAAGTCTTTAACCAAATAACCATTAACCAACCATTTCAACCAACTATTCAAATAGTGGCAAACCACATTAACACCATCAGAACCATCGTCAACCACATGTCAACCACAAAAAAATAACCATTACAACCACGTCAACCGTTCAACCATTTCCATTCCATGACCATTGAATAACCACCAGTTTACATAATCATACTATAATTGTAACCAATATCAACCATTTGATTTCACATTAACAATTAACCATTCTATAGCCATAATTTACAAAACCATTCAGCAAAGCGCACCGTTACCAACCATAAAACCAAACCACCATTAATCAACCATTTCAACCAACTATTCTCACAATGGTAAACAACATTAAGGCCATTATCACTATCATCAACCATATGTCAGCCACAAAATCAAATAACCATTAAAACCATACCAGCCATTCAACCAACTATTAACATTATGCTTCTATCATAACCCTTATTTCACCATTAATTCACCATTTCAACCAACTATTAACATCATGGTCAACCATTATTTACCATTATTAACCCTATACCCATTATATACCCATTATTAACATAACCAATTATGAACATCATGGCCAACCATTATTTAACCATTATTTACCATTATCAACTATTCACCATTAATGGTGATTATTGGTTTATACCATTATCAACTATCAACATCATGGTTTCAACCATTTCACCATCCCCACATCTCTCACCCGTCAGCGCTGAAGCGTTCCTTCCCGAGGCCGCTTCCACGGCGGCGCTCGGCGTTGGGAGCTTCGCTGGGCGGCCTCGGCAGTTCGCGCTTGGGTGGGGCGACATAGCGAGATGCCCACGGTTGTATAACCATAGGACTACTGAATAGCAGCCGTAATTGAAGTATAATGAAATAGATAACGACAATAAAAGATTTTATAGTTATAATGTCTAAAATATTGTTGATAAATTGCTAATAAATTTGGATATTTAAAAATATGGTGAATAAATGGTTAATACATGTGGTTCTTGATGTTAAAGAAGATCAATGGCTAATATCCTTGTAGTTAATATCCGGGAATGAATTCTAAAGGTTCTTAATGGATATGACCCTGATTAATAAGGTTAATAAATGAATGGTGAGTGTTGTGTAAGAATCACTATTGGTCAAGAAAAAACTATATTGTCCATATTCATTAATTAAGGTCATAAACCATATTAACGACTTATTACTGGTCCCTATGGTTGATAGCATGGCTACTGATATGTTAAAATGATGACTGAGATGGATACTGATAATGACATGGTCAAGATTAATAACTTCGTCGTGTTTACCAATATGGTTACTGATATGGTATGATAATTCACGATGATGATTGATGGCTGTTAATAGCTGGTTTATGGTTTACAAATAGTCAATGATATTATCAAGCTATTGCCAACTTCCATCATGAAGCACAATTAATATCAATCCACAATCAGAATCATAATCACTATACTCACCCTTATCATTTCCAAGTTGCAGTACAATATCCATATTGACTAACATTCACCCTATTACACCATACTCATCCACGGTCCACATAAACAAACAAATACATAAACATGTACATTTATATATGAATCTACTAAATTTTAAATGTCCATAATCTTAACCATGTCATGATAGATCATTATCCACTATATTGTCCACTGTTAGTATAGCTGTCTACTAGCATACATAAACACGATAATTATGTAAGAATCTTATTATCATCTCCAACATCATGCCCAACATCATCTCTAACATCAAAATGCCTTTGTGGCAGAAGCAGGGGTTTAAAGAGGCCACCCCATGGTGTAAAATAAGATTATCATTCCCTGTGCTAACCCTTATCACCACGGCTATGGGTCAGTTCACCCTATACCCATGGTGCACCAATCATTGACCAGGCTGTTTCCAACTATTGTTGTTGGTTATTGTCCTCCAATAGTCGTTTGATTAATACTAGCCAATAACCATATATAGTTGGTATATCGTCTAGAATTGTTAATTACTATCCACCCACCACGAAGCATGGCTGGCATACCCCCTGGAATTGTTGGTTATTATCCCCTCTATTGCGAAGCATTAGGCAGCTGGTATAGTTGGTATATCCCCCAGAATTGTGAGCTATCATCCCCTATTGCGAAGCATTTGCCAGCTACGCTTCACATTAGTTGGCTAGAGAATATCGACCCGCAGACTCATCATCTGGCAGTGGGCCAAAACCCTGTGCCCCTGGTTCCCCCATGATTAGCTATTGTTTTCCCTATAGTTTTAGTGGTTCGTAGCCCCCCATTATTGAGCCAACAAAATAGATTAACAATGGGAGGCTAATTAACCATGGGGGGCTTTCTATTAACCAATTACCATGGGTCCATTTGTTGGTTAGTAGCCCATACTATTAATATTGACCCACAGCCATCTTATCCAACCATCAGTCACCTGCCGTCCCACCAAACTGCTCGTCAAATCCGCGGCACGTGCCGGGGGCTTCGTGGCCCATCAATTCAGCCTCTGGTTTGAAGGAATCGTGGTGGTAAATGGTTGGTCAATGGTGGTGAGTGGTGGTTGATGGTTGCGAGTTGTTGGTGAGTGGTTGGTGAGTGGTTGGTGGTTGGTTGGTGAGTGGTTGGTTGATGATGGATAATGCTGGTTGGTGACTGGTGGTTAATGTTGGTTGATGTTGCCGGTGATGACAGCCAATATCGGATATCAGCAATGTGGAAGGCGGAAAAATGGCTAAGGATAGTGTTGGCTCATAGCGGTTGATATCTCATTGCTGATATGTCCTTATCCTTTCAACAACCATGGGGTATCAACACCCACTAAGCAGCCTTAGTTTTGATTTATGATGGCTGGCGGGGGTTAAGGACGGCTGATCAAAGCAAATAAGCGATAATTACGACTAAAAAGGGGGGATTGGTAGAGGGCTGAGGGCAATTTGTCAGTTGATGGCGAATCATGGTTCTTTCAAGCTTCAAAAAGACGTTTGCAGTGCTGATGATGACTCATGCTGCTTCATGGTAGCTATATACTTGATGGCTGATAGTCACTAAGGCTGATTTATGATAGGAATTGCTTGCTACCACTCAAACATGTTGAGGATGATATCTCCAAAAGTGGTCAAGCTGCTGATTTATGATGTTTGTCGCTGCTGAAGTTGACAATTATGATGCGTCGATGCATTGATGTAGATAATTCTTGGATGATACTCTCGTTGTTTGATAACCAAACCATTCTTTTGATACAATTGTTTTGAATTCTTCAAATTCTAACGCCAACCTTCACGTTGAGTTGGTGGAACTATCCAGCACAAAATACAAGTTGGTCACATCCCTGTTCTAATATTGACGTCATTTCCATGGCTAGATGATCAGAATCAACCAATAATCAATGAGATAGGCTGACTATGTCTTGACATCTTATGTTGCATGCTTACTATTTCAGATTTGCCCTTGCTAGGTATCGTTCCTCACTTCCCCAAGTCGGTCAATCGCAAAATGGAGCTGCCCCCAAATCGTCGCGGATTTCTCATTGGATATGACAAATTGCTTCTGGTTCAGGCAAAACCCCATTGAATCACCAAGAAACGTTGTACTTGATGCTGGCTTAGCATACATTGCGTCGTTGTTAATTGGTTGTGGGATATCTGACCGCCTGGGACCTGACAACAACTTAGCAACTATTTGTTCAATATCGTTTGATAATGATCAAACATCATCAACACAACCATTCCGCTTGGTTAATGTTGACATTCATCTGCGTTTTACGGCAATGGTAGCTTAAAACTCAAAAACTCGAAATATAAAATGTTTGATTGCTTGTCACGTACAACCATAATGTTTACAACCACAGAACCTCGGGGAAATCAGTAGACAAAACGTTTTTTGATGCCCGTACACATTCATGGCAACTTTCGTGGATGCCCTGTTTATTTCCAATGATGTGTGATCATCAACAAGAAACAAGTGCAACCACCAATGCTCGCTCAGAGAGCCAGCAACTTGCAAACCAAAAATCACAACAAAACCCAGGGTAGCGTGGCTAAACATCAGCGGTTAGGATCACGGTGCCTTTCGAAGTCATGGGCTGTGCTAATAACGGCAGGTTGATGACCTTCCCCTGATGCAAATTGATAACCACACAATTTACAACCAACATATTACTGGATCCTGCAGATGATGGCATGGTTCTGCGCTCGAAAACTATCCGGTTGTCTTGGAGCATGTTGGGTACTCCCCCGGTTTCGTAATATCCCAAAAGCAATGGCATACCAGCTGGGGCAAATTGCGCGAAAAGTTCCTTGCTATACAGCTCAAAAATGCTGACAGCCCCCGCCTCTCAAATACAAAGCGCGTCTGGGTAACACATGCGACCGCAAACGTAGCCAAACTGCAATTACCAGCAGCCGTCACCCCATGGAATCCCATATTAGTTGCCCAGCATCCAAGTATTGGATGACCCACTGGAAATGCCCAGATGCCCACCATCATCACGTCACAGCAGCTGGTTCACTTGTTTGCGGGACTCGGGCCTACCTCTGGCATAAAGTCCAGTGGATGTATCTTCCATTCCGTGACGAGGAAATCAAGCAATGAGATCAACCAGAATCAGCCACAAGTTAACTTTTAATATTTCTAGTTTGCCTTTATTCATTTCAACCCCTTAGAAAGGATGAGTTGCTCAGCCAAGCATCCCGAAATATTGGGAAGATCGAAGCCATCGCCCCGCCGTCGGCGCCTCCAAGTCAGCCAGACTGCGCCCGTAGGTTGGAGGCTCAACTGGTCCTGGGGCGACTTGTGGAACTGGCGGCGCCTGGGGCTGGGGGGGGTCGCCACGGCATCCTTGGCGCGCCTTGCTGCGTGTCCCTGTTGTCAGCGTGGCAACTCATGGCATCTCGGAGGGTGCATGTGTCTCATATACGAAACAGCTTGCAGAAATATTACTGCAGAAAATGGGCAACGGCTTGAAGTGGTTAGGTCAGTGGTTCATTGTGGTTCAGTTTGATCAATGGAGGATGATGAAGCTGCGAAAAATTGTCGATCACAGTTCATGGTGCTTCATCGAAGGTGTTGGCATAACACGATAGTCACGGTTGAAAATTGTAGCTGCTGTAATGTCCATTCCCCTTCGCAATGGTTGACTGCGACCTGTAGTAATAGTAAGTTATGATTAATATTGCCAACAACTGGTGATTCTAGTGCTCGATTGATGAAAAAACTGGAAGCATGATGAACTGTGATATCTGTCTGGAGCAATAACAAGACGATGGTTCAGTCATGAAAGATTACACAGATTGGTTGCTCTGGTTTACAACGACAGGGTTCGACATACAAAACAAGAAAACTCATCGATAAACAAAATAGATCCTGCATGCTATATAATGCATGCTTTTCTGGTTGGTGTTTTCAATGCCTATGAAAAATAATAGTCAACCAACCAATTGTTAATGTGAGTGCACAAATCGAGAAGTGTACGTTCAGACCGGCCGAACCGAAGGCCTTTTTCATGCTCAAAACAAGCAGCGCCTGCGGCCCCGCTCGTAGGTTATGAGCCCAACGCCTGGTCGATCCTACTCCATGCCACCAGCCATGGTCAATGTGTTCTGGTCTGAGCGCAACCGTGAGGCGGCGGTGGTGGAGGGGATGAGACCGGCCAACTTGCCCGAGGTGAGCAGCACTACCATGAGCACTCCGAATGGACTGCCTCTGATGGACGCGAGGTTGGGGTGGACTCCGATGAGAGGTGCGAGGACTCAAGGGAGGATGCCGGAGCTGACAGTACCAGGAACCTGGGAAAGCAGCGAACGGGGACGTCTTCAAGGAGAAGTTCGCGCTGAAGGAGGAGTCCGAGGAGCCGATGCGCCCAGCAGAGGGAAGGGAGTTGGGGGTGTTGAGAAGGAAGAGAAAGTGCCGGCACAGAAAAAGGAAGATGCCCTAGAGAGGGAAATGGAACGAGAGATGTTTGAGCTGATACTCAGGGAGAATGAGGAGCTCAAGAAGAAGATCCTGGCGATGGAGCAGGTTGAGAAGTCTTCGTCAAGCCAAGGAGGATCATGGGAAAGGGTGGAAGAGAAAGGACCTAAGCCACCTGAGCCAAAGACACCGACATCGATGCATACACCAACTTCACCGAGAAGGTTCACTCCGAATGGCACAATGGTACCATTGGGAACCCCACCCCAGGATCGAGCGGACAGAGAGGAAAGGATGATGGAAGTTCCGCCCTGGCCGCAATCGCTGGGAGGATACCAGGATGAGAACTACCAGGTCAGAGTGAAGTGTGGGGACAGACAATGGGGACCTGTGAGGAGACATCCGGAAAGAGACCTTTGGGAAAGAGATAGAGTGAGGTTGGGGGATGGTCGAGAACGCAGTCGTGATAGACTTGGTGGACGCCGTGAACTAGCAGCAGAAGTTCGAGGTGATCGGGTTGGCAATCAGGGAGAAGTTCAAGGCAGTCGGGCTAACTACCCTGGACAAGATCATGGTGATCGGGCTGGCGATCATGGACAAGATCGAGGTGATCGGGCTAGCTATCCGGGACAAGATCGAGGTGATCGGGCTAGCTATCCGGGACAAGATCGAGGTGATCGGGCTAGCTATCCGGGACAAGATCGAGGTGATCGGGCTAGCTATCCGGGACAAGATCGAGGTGATCGGGCCAGCTGTCCTGGACAAGTTCATGGTGATCGGGCTGGCTATCCGGGACAAGTTCACGGTGATCGGGCTGGCTATCCGGGACAAGTCCATGGTGATCGGACTGGTAGAGGACGAGAGGAGCAGGATGTTTCAGGATATGGACGAGAGTGGAGGACCCAGCTGGAAGAGTTTGATCGCCATGTGAATGAGGTGAGACCGGGAGAAGATCAAGGTGGACTTCAAGGGACCCCGACCTGGACTATGTGGGGAGGACCAGAAGTGCGAGGAGGTGGCACTGACATGCCCCATGGCCGAAGGTGGAGTCGCCTAGACCCAGAACTTGCAACAAGGATCTTGGAGGAGATCAATGCTCGAGACCGTGAAAGAAGGACTGGAGGAAGTGAGGGATCAGCCCAACAAGAAGATCTGAGGTCCATCCCAATTACGCTGCCGCAGTTGGAAGAGCCCGGTGGTCCACAGACCGGACTCTGAGCTGGGGACTGGCTGGCTCAGATCAAGCCATTGATCTCGGATGTGTCAGCGAAGGCAGGCGAATGGTGGGATGCCGTGATTGGCCAGGTGAACAAGAAGTACCAGGAATGGCTGTCAGCGGGACCGTTGCAGAGGCTCTACATCAAGGCTCCAACTGCAGCTGAACTTCCCGCTGGTTTTGATCGTACTCAGCAGAGGGTGACAACGATGCTGCTGAAGGCCATTCCGGCGTCGGTCAAGGAGGAGGTGATCACCATGAGGATGCTCACGCCCCACGAGATCGTGTTCAAGGTCCTGAAGACGTTTCAACCTGGAGGTCTTCAGGAGCGGGCTGAGACCTTGTCTGCCCTGACGGCATTGACGCCGGCAAAGACAGCGAAACAGGCTGGGGAAGCACTGCGACTTTGGAAGAGACAGCTGTGCAGAGCTCGAGAGCTTGAGGCCACCCTGCCAGATCCGACAGTGATGGTGCGGGCCCTGGATACCATCACAGGAGCTCTGTTGAAAGGCTCAGGGCAAGCATCCTTCAGGGTGAGTACTTTTCGCATGGAGAATCATGTGGATGTGAAGCCGACAGTGGAGGCTGTCCTGAGGTTGCACGAGGTCCTGCTTGCGGAGACAGAGATGATGCTGGGCATGCCTGGAAAGGACACCAAGAAAGAGAAGACCAAGGAGGACCCGAACCTCAAGTTGCTGAACACCCCACCTAAGCCGACAGGTGGGGGGGAGAAAGCATCTCCTTGCAAGTGGTGGGGCAGTCCACATGGATGCAACAGGGGCAGAGGCTGTAGCTTCCAACATGATTGGAATGCCCTAGATGAACCCAAGACAAGGTGCTGGGTGTGCAGCAGCACGATGCACACGAAGAAGGACTGTCCGCACAAGGAGGTTCAACCTACTTCGCAGGTTGGGGGGAGTCCTCAGCAGCAGACAGGACCAAATGGTGCTCAGCAAGGGCCAGGGAATGGTGCTGGTGGTGGAAGAGGTGCCCAACCGAAAGGAGGAGAAAAAGGGGTTGGGAAGGATCCCAAGGGCGGAGGAAAAGATAGAGGAAAGAAAGGAAAAGATAAAGGTGAAGAGAGAAGTCAGAAGGCGATCGAAAAGGAGTCGGAACAGATTCCGCAGGTGGAGAAATCGTCAACATATAGAGAGGATGCCAAGAAACAAGAGACACCGGGAAGCACAGGAAACACGGAGCTCGTTACTGAAGTCACAAACCTCCTGAAGTCGCTGCAAGTTGGAGGAATCAACATGAAGGCGATGTACAACGAAGGACAGGCCGAAGTGAGGGAGCTGGGAGTGTGCAAGGTGCAGAGGAAGAATGAGGACACCCTGCTTGATGGAGGTGCAACTCACTGCATGAGACAGAGGAGGAGCGCTGAGGAATGGAGTCAAGCAGAAGAGGTGGAAGTCTCATTGGCATCGGGGAAAACGAGAATGAGGCAAAGCAAAGAGACTGGGACTCTCCTGGTGGAGCACGAAGTGCAAGCAATCATCCCAGTATCCAAGCTCACACAGGTTGGGTATGCAGTGCACTGGGATCGAAAGAAGTGCAGAGTGGAAGGTCCAGAAGGTGAAGTACCAGTCCGACTTCAGCAGGGATGCCCAGTCGTGGAGAATGCAGTTGGAGAAAAGTTGATGGAGGAGATCGAGAACTACGAGATGCGGAAGTGGAGGATCAGGACTATGAAGCTTGAGGAGACAACGGAAGAGGAAGAGAGGGTGAAAAAGTGTTGGGAGATGTTCCCCAAAGCACCGCTCTCGATCGTTGAGGCTGTCCCAGGGAGAGCAGACTATGATCCGGCAAAGCTTCCATGGAATAGAAGAAAGAGGAGACAGGTCGAGCAAGCGAAAGTGGTGGTCGTACACATCTATGCAGGAAAGAAGGATGAGGTGTGGAAGGCCATTGAACAGATGAGTGGAGTCTGCCTTTTGGAGGTTGAACTGAGTCAAGGAGGCGACATGAGGTGTGAACATCTGATGGGGCACCTGCAGGAGCTGAGTGAGAAGGGAAGGATTGATGTGCTGTTGGCAGGACCTCCCTGCCGCACAGTGTCTCTTTGCAGGTTTCGTCATGGAGCGGATGGAGGACCTCGACCCCTGAGAGCTCGCGATGGAGTGGAAAGGTTCGGACTCAAAGGGCTGACTCGGAGGGAACAAGACCTTGCAGAAGGAGATGCGGTGCTGTGGCTGAAAGCGGTGTACCTTCAGAGGCTTGGGAAAGGGAAGAACCCAGCGATGGAGTGCATGTTTGAGCAGCCTGAAGATCCGCAGGAGTATGTTGAGAAGGGAGAAAGCATTCATCGAGGGCTGGGGTTTCCAACCTTCTTGAACTGGCCGGAGACACAAGAGATGGTAGAGAAGGGAAGACTTCGACGCATCGGGTGTGATCAAGGCCGTTTAGGCCATGAAACCAGGAAGCCGACAGCTCTCATCACAGATATGCCTGAGGTAATGGAGATTGATGGGATGAGAGGGAAAGGAGGCGGCGAAAAGTGGCCAGAAGGTTTGGAGGGAAGACTTCAAAGGTCCAGGAGATTGGCATCATGGGCCCCGGGACTGAAGTGGACCATCGTGCGGGCTATCGAAAGGAAGCTCGGACAGAAGATGCATGGCGAGGAGGCATCCATGAAGGCTGTCAAGCCTGCGCAGAAAAAAGAAGCAGAGATGTGGAGGAGGCACTTTGCGGCAGGACACCTTCCATATAGGAAGGACTGTGCAATCTGCGCAGAAGCGATGGGAAGAGACCGTTGCCGAAAAAGGGTCAGCCATCCTGAGGTGTTCTGTTTGTCTTTGGACATAGGAGGACCTTATGCTGAGGCGGTGGATCAGGATGGTGTGATGGTGAAGTACTTCCTGGCAGCGACATTGAACATTGACGATCCCGGTGAAGAAGGGAGAAGCTTTGGTTGCCGGCATCGACAAGTTAAAGGGAGGACCACAGGAGGATGAAGATGTGCGCACAGTCGACCAGATGATGGAGAAGGCTCTCGCAGAGTACCGAAGTGCAGAGGAGCCGGAACCCTGGGATCAGATGGTGGATGAAGAGATGGAAGGCCAGGCTGGCGAGGAACAGGCTGTGGAAGTGAATTGCCAGATGAGAGCTGATCCAGACCTGGCGTTCATCGAAGAACTTCGGGATTGGCAAGTGTTCAATGTCACGTTGGCCATCCCGTTGGAGAACAGAAGAGCCAGCACTGTAGCCCAGGCAACATCGAGGTTGTATGCCAGGCTCCGGTCACTCCATCTACCGGTGCTGAGGATACACAGTGACCGGGCTCGGGAGTTTACCAGCAAGGAGTTTGGGCAATGGGCAAGGGCCAGAGATATCCACCAGACCTTCGCCGAGGGCGACGCACCCCAAGGGAATGCGCGAATCGAGAGGGAATTGGGGTTCATCAAGGCCCTGACGCGTGCCCAGCTGGTAGCTGCTGGAGAAGGCCGAAGACTGTGGCCACATGCACTGCGGCATGCTGCAGAGTTGCGGCTTCGCCACCAATTGCGACAGGTGGGAGTCGAGACCCCGGCTCTGATCCCATTTGGGACGGTGGGCTATGCCAAGAGGAAGTGGTGGCAGAAGGATAACGGTGATGATCTTCGCGCAGTACCTCTGTTGCCCCCGAAGGTGAAGGTGAAGATCTTCGGCCCAGCAGGAGATATGTCCCTGACGAGCAAGGCATACAATGTGCGGCTCGAAGATGGAACATGGATGAGGTCGACAGCCATCGCAATCCCAACACCGAAGAATGTGGAGGGCTATGATGCTGCAGCACGGGAAGTCGCACAGGCCATTCCACCCCCAGAGGAGGAAGTTGGAGGAGCGCATGAGGCACAAGGGGAGGTCCGGGAGCAACCCGAAGAGGCTGAGAATGGAAGAAAAACAGAAGAGCTGCCAGCAGAAGCTTCTGAGGAGAGAGAAACAAGGGAGTCTCAGGGTCACGATGGGGAAGAAGGAGAAGAAGCCCTGTTTGAAGATCCCGTGGACTTTGTTGTTCACAACCTGGAACCCCATAGGGTCATTCAGGTCCCAATGCCACATGACCTTCCTCAACACCGTGTTCGTGGAAAACAGGCCGGGCGAGCTGCCAAATGCCAGGCCATGCCAGCCCGGGGGGAGTCTGATTCTGAGGAGTTGGTCAATGAGGTTGAGGAAGTGGACCCGATGACAGAGTATGAGGTCTTCTACATGAAGAAGGTGAAGAAGAAGAAGGAAAAGAAGAGTTGGGAGTGCACTGGATGTGGACTGACCCAAGAAGATGCTGAAAGAAGAATCATGAAGTGTGGATTCTGCGGAACAGAAGAAGAAAATGAAGAGGAGGATGACCATAAGGAGTACGGTGGTGACACAGGTTGGGGGGAGTTCAAGATACAGCAGCACTATGCTATGGCAAAACTACTCAGTGAGGAGGTGGCCGTGACTGATGGGAGTGATGCAGGCCAAGCAGACTGGGTAGGGGGCATTGCTGAGCTGTATGAGGAGAAGCAGAAGCTGGAGGACGAGATAGTGAGAGAAGGAAAGAAGGATGAAGAGGTGCTCCAGACCAGGATGGTTAGCGGACATGAGGTTAGGCAAACGTTTGAGGAGTGGAGAGGGGCGATACAGAAGGAGATGGATGTCCTCCTGGAAAAGGCCATTCGCCCCATCTCTCCAGAAGAACGTCAGAGGCTCATCGAGGAAGGAACTCCGATGGAGCGCATCCCCACCAAGCTGATCACGTTGCTCAAACCGGGAGAAAATGGTGGCCGAAAGAAAGCTAGGATAGTGGCATGCGGGAACTTAGCATCGTCAGACAGCTCGGATGCGGAGAAAGCCAGTTCCGGAGCAGATGTACTACCACTTCGGTTGATGCTGAGGTTGGCGGCACATCATGAGTGGGCAGTGTCGTCACTGGACGTCAAAGGAGCCTTCTTGTTGGCACCGAGAAGGAAGAGGACGACCACCATTCTGAAGCCACCCCGAGTCTTGTATGACACAGGGATGTTGCCCCAGGGACAAGAATGGCTGGTACAGGGAGCTGTCTACGGGCTCGTGGAATCACCAGCTGACTGGAGTGCATATCGTGATCAGGAGCTGGCGAAGGTGAAATGGCAGACCAATGGAGTGCACTACCACCTGGAGGCCACGAAGGAGATGAACATTTGGATGGTGTTGAACCATAATGAGGAGGTCCAAGGATATATGGCGACCTACGTCGATGATATGTTGATGGTGGGGGAGAAGCCAGTCCTGGAGGGCCTGATGGATAAGATTGGGTCGATGTGGGAATGTTCAACGAGGGAGTTCGTGGATCCAACGATGAGGTTCTGCGGATGCGAGATTGAGAAGGTGGAGGTCGAAGGAAAGATGGCCTACAAGATGCACCAGAATGCGTACATCATGGAACTGGTGAACCGATACCAAGTCAAGGAGGAGTCGGATTGGCCTGCGCCAAAACTGGAGGAGGCTGGGGGAAATGAAGACCAGCCAGTGGATAAGCAGAAGCTGAAGGAGGCGCAGCAGCTGGCGGGTGAGTTGATTTGGGTGTCGACGAGAACAAGAGTGGATGTGGCGTACGCAGTGGGGGCCATGTGCCGCAGAATGCGCAAGGATCCGGAGGGTGCGCTGAAGATGGGGCACCACACACTGAGGTACTTGAAGAGGTACCCAGATCGAGGTCTGTTGTATTCGAAGTGCGATCAGAAAGACTTCGAGGAGGACGAGGATGTGATGGGCAACATCGACCTCATCGAGATCTTCGCAGATGTTAGCTTCGCCCCAGAGGGCGAGGGACACAGATCAGTACAAGGGGTGGTGTTGAAGGTTGGAGGAGACATCATCCAGTGGCTGACTAGTAGACAGCCATTCATCACGACTTCGACTGCAGAAGGAGAGCTGGTGTCGTATCAAGAGGGGCAGGTCATGGGAGATGGCATGATGGAGCTCCTGAAGTCCATGAGGAGACATCCGAGGGCGGCGCTTTATGGTGACAACAAAGCCGCCATTAGCCTGGCCACCTTGGAGTCGGGGAGTTGGAGGACGAGGCACTTGCGACTACGGGCATCGAAGTTGAGGGAGGTCCTTAGTGCGCGACAGGAGGGAAGAAGCCAATGGAGCATCCACCACTTGCCAGGAGAGAGGTTAGTGGCAGATGGGCTCACAAAGACCCTGGTAGGTCAGGCCTTCCAAGCCTTCGTGCAACGCTTGAGGATGCATGGAGAACAGCGGTGCCCTGCCATAGCAAGTGTTGGCATCAGGAGCATTGCAAAAGAGGTGGGTCGACAAGTGGGAAGGGTCACCCAGGAGGAGGTTTACAAGCTGATTGCAGTGGCAGCAGCAACGTTGCTCCTCGGAGGAGAACTCGTCACGGGAGCACTGCTGGTTGCACTGGTTGTGAAGTGGATCAGGGGAGGAGAACAAGACCACAAGAGCCATGAGCAAGACGAAGACCCCAACAAGACACCTACAAAAAAGGGTGGGAAAGGTGCTGTATATCCGGCTGGAGGGGCGCAGCCACCCAATTGTAACCCGAAGGATGGAGTGGCACATCCAAAATTTGGGGAAGTTACGGGAGATGATGGGTTTGGGGTAGCTCAGACATCCAAAGGTTCTCGAACCAATGGATCGGCGCGCGACCCTTGCCGCAGCGATGGAACCGGTGATGTCTTTGTGCGAGCACTTCGAGTTGGAGTACAAGATCGGGAGGCGCCGTGGAATTGGCCAGAATTTCAAGGAGAACCTGGCGGAAAGGACAAGTGGGACGTCAACTACCTCCAAGAGGGATGGCTGATCCGAGTCCATGGAGAACCCAGGATGAACCAATCCCATCCAGTCCATGGCAGCACTCCGATCGATGTGGATGGGTTGGAAGTGGAGCGCTGCACGAAGAAGAAGTTCTTCAGTGGCCTGACTGAAATGGTGACTGATCGATGGACAGATGCCAGGCCGATGTTGAAAGGGCATCCGCTCTGGAAGGGCTACACGTTCTTCAGGGTGAAGGAAGGCTGGAACGTAGATGGGATCCGGGAGGCCGGGATGACTACATCCGGGACATCGTCAACGGCATCGGGCTCAGCAGGATTCAGAAGGACTACATCCGGGACGTCGAGAACGGCATCGGGCTCAGCAGGGAAAGGAAAAGGAACGTCGTCGAGTGAGACAAGATCGACAGGAGGGAAGGGTGGTGAACCACGATATGAGGACACCACAGGAATGGAGCCTCCCTGGCGTGAGAGAAATGTGAGGACAGGAGGAACTGTGCTCCATCTTGAACCAGTTCCACAAGGGGGCTATCGAAGGCCGGGTGATGGACCTCAACAAAGAGGACAGGCAGCATTGCGACCTGCTCGTCATGAAGAAGAAGAGGTGGACGAGTTTGAGATCGTGGAGCCGAAGCCGTCCTTGAGGGCGATGAGATTCACGCCGCCAGGAGGAAGAGATGATGATGATGATGATGATGATTGGGAGAAAGGTGGAAAAGGGAAAGATGAGAGGAAGGGTACAGGAAAGGCGACGGACAAGGGCAAGTCCAAGAGTAAAGGAAAGGATGAGGAGCTCTACAGAGACTACTACAAGGGCTACTTCAAGGGCAAGAACAAGATGGAAGGCGGACTGCCACCTCCGCCGCCACCGGTTCCAGGTCCGTACTCAAGACCAGTGGGGTACAATGTGGCCGCTGGGGGTGAGTGGGTGAGAGGATGGAGGAACACATGGACTGTCCGTAGCAGGGAGACACCAGTGACAGGTTTGTCACATGTTGGGCGACCTCCGTCGACTGCAGTTCCTGAGGAACCAAACACAGGAGGTCAAGCATCGTCGTCTTCGGGAACTACACCAAGGCCATGGGGAGGACCTCGTGTTGTTGGCCCCTCAGGAACCAACACGAAAGTGGGAGGCAGTAGCTCCTCTGGAACTACAGGAGAAGGAAATCGCGATGATGGAGCTCCAAGACAGTTCTATGGGGAGCCGGATCATGACAACATGAGTGGAGAGGAGGTCCTTCGACGGATCAATCGATCCATGCAGGCTGACTTGGAGAACGAGTTGGAAGAGGCTCGGAGGAACGCACCTAGTGGAGAAGCACCTCGGGAATGGGCGTTCGGCAGATGGGTGTCGCAGCGTCATCCTGCACACAGTCAGTGGAGACCACCAGCTGGTGGCGGAAGGACTGTGGAAGTCGTTGAGGACAACAGCGACTGTGCCTCTGAGGACTTCGCAGACCTTGTGGCGACCCCAGATGGAGAGCTTGGGTTCGAAGAGGATGAGGAGGAAGAAAGAAACCTGGAAACAATTCCAGAGGAAGATGATCGCTCTGACCGAGGACCGCCAGATGGGGGTGACCGCGGAGACGGAGGTGCACCTGCAGGTGGAGATGCCGGCGGAGCTGGAGGTCATGATCACGGAGATCGAGGTGAACCAGAACAGGACACCCGTGGCGGTCCACGGGAAAGGAGCCGATCCCGTGATGACGGTAGAGGAGAAGAAGCCGACTCAAGCCGCCCTGCGGATGGAGAAGCTGCCGAAGGTGATGTGGCGCAATTGGAAGCTGACGCAGAGGCGCGCGGTCTTCAACGTGGATGGATCCGAACTGAAAGCGGAGTCCACACGGTTTGGTTTCACCCAAGGTGAAATGTCACAAAGGCCTTGAGCAGTACGTTTCACTCCGTGAAAGGGGGAGTGTGAGTGCACAAATCGAGAAGTGTACGTTCAGACCGGCCGAACCGAAGGCCTTTTTCATGCTCAAAACAGGCAGCGCCTGCGGCCCCGCTCGTAGTTAATAATCACTAGGGAAATAAACTAGACGACGGTTGGCCCGAGAGCGAAAAAAGCGATGTTATAGCAGCCTCAAGTATACGAAGCAAAAATAATAACGGATCGATTTACAGATGCAGCGAAAATGATGGTGAAGATGATGGTGATGATAATGAAGTAGGAGAAAATGATGGGAAGGTTGCGATGATGAAGCGTACCGGCGCAAAACGCACCACAACTTAACGTACCAGCGCAAAAAGTACCAGAGCAAAACCTACCAAGACAAAACGTACCAAGACCAAACGTACCACAGCAAAACGTACCAAGTCAAAACGTACCAGACAGCAAAACGTACCAGAGCAAAACGCACCACAACCTAAGGTCCAAGACAAAGCGCGCCACATCAAAACGTACCAGCGCAAAACGCACCAGAGCAAAACGTACCACAGCAAAACGCACCAGACAGCAAAACGTACCAAGACAAAACGTACCAAGACCAAACGCACCATAGCAAAACGTACCAAATCAAAACCTACCACAGCAAAACCTACCAGAGATTGAAAAGTACCACAACTTAACCCACCAGCGCAAAACGTACCAGCGCAAAACGTACCAAGACAAAACGTACCAAGACCAAACGTACCGCAGCAAAACGTCCCAAATCAAAACGTACCACAGCAACACGTACTAAGACAAAACCTACCACACCGCAAAACGTACCAAATCGAAACGTACCAAACCAAAATGTACCAGCGCAAAACGTACCAGCGCAAAACGTACCAAGACTCAGACAGCAAAACGTACCAAGACAAAACGTACCAAGGCCAAACCTACCACAGCACAACGTCCCAAATCAAAACGTAAACACAGCAAAACGTACCAAGACAAAACGTACCGCACCGCATAACGTACCGAATCAAAACGTACCAGCGCAAAACGTACCAGAGCAAAACGTACCACAGCAAAACGTACCACAGCAAAACGTACCACAGCAAAACGTACCACAGCAAAACGTACCACAGCAAAACGTACCACAGCAAAACGTACCAAGACAAAACGTACCAAGACCAAACGCACCATAGCAAAACGTACCAAATCAAAACCTACCACAGCAAAACGTACCAGACAGCAAAACGTACCAGAGCAAAACGCACCACAACTTAACGTACCAGCGCAAAACGTACCAGAGCAAAACGTACCAAGACAAAACGTACCAAGACCAAACGTACCACAGCAAAACGTACCAAGTCAAAACGTACCAGACAGCAAAACGTACCAGAGCAAAACGTACCAAGACAAAACGCACCAAGACCAAACGTACCACAGCAAAACGTACCAAGACAAAACGTACCAAGACCAAACGTACCACAGCAAAACGTACCAAGTCAAAATGTACCACAGCAAAACGTACCAGACAGCAAAACGTACCAGAGCAAAACGCACCACAACTTAACGTACCAGCGCAAAACGTACCAGAGCAAAACGTACCAAGACAAAACGTACCAAGACCAAACGTACCACAGCAAAACGTACCAAGTCAAAATGTACCACAGCAAAACGTACCAGACAGCAAAACGTACCAGAGCAAAACGTACCAAGACAAAACGCACCAAGACCAAACGTACCACAGCAAAACGTACCAAGACAAAACGTACCGAGCTAAAACGTACCACACAGCAAAACGTACCAAATCAAAATGTACCACAGCAAAACGTACCAGACAGCAAAACGTACCAGAGCAAAACGCACCACAACTTAACGTACCAGCGCAAAACGTACCAGAGCAAAACGTACCAAGACAAAACGTACCGAGCTAAAACGTACCACACAGCAAAACGTACCAAATCAAAACCTACCACAGCAAAACGTACCAGACAGCAAAACGTACCAGAGCAAAACGCACCACAACTTAACGTACCAGCGCAAAACGTACCAGAGCAAAACGTACCAAGACAAAACGTACCGAGCTAAAACGTACCACACAGCAAAACGTACCAAATCAAAACCTACCACAGCAAAACGTACCAGACAGCAAAACGTACCAGAGCAAAACGCACCACAACTTAACGTACCAGCGCAAAACGTACCAGAGCAAAACGTACCAAGACAAAACGTACCGAGCTAAAACGTACCACACAGCAAAACGTACCAAATCAAAACCTACCACAGCAAAACGTACCAGACAGCAAAACGTACCAGAGCAAAACGCACCACAACTTAACGTACCAGCGCAAAACGTACCAGAGCAAAACGTACCAAGACAAAACGTACCGAGCTAAAACGTACCACACAGCAAAACGTACCAAATCAAAACCTACCACAGCAAAACGTACCAGACAGCAAAACGTACCAGAGCAAAACGCACCACAACTTAACGTACCAGCGCAAAACGTACCAGAGCAAAACGTACCAAGACAAAACGTACCGAGCTAAAACGTACCACACAGCAAAACGTACCAAATCAAAACCTACCACAGCAAAACGTACCAGACAGCAAAACGTACCAGAGCAAAACGCACCACAACTTAACGTACCAGCGCAAAACGTACCAGAGCAAAACGTACCAAGACAAAACGTACCGAGCTAAAACGTACCACACAGCAAAACGTACCAAATCAAAACCTACCACAGCAAAACGTACCAGACAGCAAAACGTACCAGAGCAAAACGCACCACAACTTAACGTACCAGCGCAAAACGTACCAGAGCAAAACGTACCAAGACAAAACGTACCGAGCTAAAACGTACCACACAGCAAAACGTACCAAATCAAAACCTACCACAGCAAAACGTACCAGCGGATGTTGATGATGCTGATGTGATGATGTACAGATGTTGATGATGCTGATGTGATGATGTACAGATGTTGATATACAGCTGATTTTTTACGAAGAACCCTTCGCAGACGCTCTCGGGAAAAATGTTTGAAACCACCAACCAGTTATCTATTACTACTTGTAGTTCGTTAACAGATCGATCAATGATTGTTGTTGACAAACACGTTCTCGCTATTGAATCGAGCCGAATCGAGCCTTTGGTTCTCAAAATGGGGGTACCCCAATTATGGTTTGTTTACTAATATAGATGACTAATATTGGATGATTTGGAGGTACTCTATTGTGAGAAACACCCTTTTGAGTAACCATTGTTGCTTCTTGATGTTGGCTATTTGGCTATGGGTCAAGCACTCAATCAACCAACTTTCATTAGGGATAATCAGCAACAAAGTCATAGGGAAAACAATGGTTTTGCTGATGGGGGAACCAGGGGTACAGAGTGAACTGACCCATAGCTATTTCTCATGGCTAGGAACCACTTATGGTCAAAGGTTGTGATTAATGTTGCTTCAAGATGGTTATTGATGGTTGACGTTGATTGCATAAGTTGTTGAAAGTGAATAATCGGTAATCATGAATGTTGTTCACCTTGATGAACCATTGTTGGTCATTATGAACAATCATTAAGGATCATTAGCCATCACTATGCATTAAGCGTCATCGACCATTCTCCATCATTATCAATCATTAATCATCATAAACCATCATAACGCATCATTCAACCATCATGAACCGTAACAATCCCTCATGTTGCCATCTTCAGCTAGGATTGAGTCAAAAGTATAACAAGCATTTGAAGTTTCCGGGGTCGAAACAATGGAGCAACAGTGGAAATCGGGAGAATCCAGCTGTGGAGTGTCCAATTGTTTTTTCCATTTGTGCTGGTGGTTGGGAGGGAGGTGAGGAGCCAGCGGTATCCAGCCTTTTAAGGAGCTAAGGAGCTGTTAGGAGTGGCCAAACCGAATGGTATGATGTATGGGCTAATGGATTTTCACAGCGAATGTAGTCGGTAGTCAAGTTATTCATCAAGGAAGTAGTCCTTCCCAAATCACTCATCATGTTATCCACGAATCATTCATTTGATGATCTTAGTCGCTGCAGTTATAGTTACAACCACGCTGGAGTAGATAGAATGTCGAATTGGACCATGCCTAGGGCTGTTGATTGATCTAAATGTTGACGATGGGGGATATCCTATCTACTCCCAGGATGAGTATACATTCTTCTGACAGAAAAAATATCATTGTAACTATTCTGCCATTGAGAATGGCAGCGATGGCATTAACTTATATTTGGAAATCATAGTGGTCAACAGAATTCATCACTAAAACTAGGTCTCCAACATTCTACACCACAAAAAGCAGTACACGATGATTAATTGTCTTGGGGGTAACTTAGTAGCTGCAAAAAGCAGTTGCCACTGCGTCCCGTGCCCAATCAGTTGCGTTGTTGTGACAGTAAGAACTCGTTGCGTCATGCTGACATCATGTTGAATTGTTGAGCTGCTTCTGATCTTTACCCTCTGGAAATCAATCATAGCACGGATAATCCACCAGTTATTCGTAGTGTCCCAGGGTTTCTGGGTATATAGGGTTATTCGTTGTTCATTGTGATTTCCATTGCTATCTTAGATTTCTGGAGGGCGATAAGCTGGATATTGGTGGCTTGCAGCAACTAAGTTCGATTTTGTGCGTTTTTGGGATTAGATGGATTTACCAAGTATCCAGTATCCACTAAACATTGAAGTTTTAGCAAGGGGTCTAGTTGCGCCACCAAGTGACCAATAGTATAGAACCACTGTGAAGCACAATCAATCATAGCACACCATCAATGGTTAACCGTGAAGCCTTTTCCTAAGCTCGGGCTTGCGCTGGACGCGTTGCCATGGTCATGTCTCAAGGCTATAGATCATTCGAGCAAACCATCCATGTAACCATCCCAACAAGGGGTAGGCGAACATCTCAAGAAGTTTGGTCATTCATGGTATGTTCACCAGGGGTACTGGATTCTGACCCAGAGCCATTTATGTTCATATATATTACACAGGTGCAACTGTGAGCTTGTACAACTGAGCAATTTCTAAATGTGCAGACTTGCGCCTCTTTTGCAAATGGTGAGGGATTGGGATGATCGGTCCGCCAACAGCATGCTTTCATGCCTGCAAATACAAACAATAAACATCAATGAACAGCGTTTCGGATGGCGCTCGTCAATGAACCTTGCGGAAGACAAATGTCATGGTCCAAGAAACATAGGCTGGTTGGTGCTTTCAACCCCTATGAAAAATATTAGTCAACCAACCCATGGTTGATATCTATCAGGGAGAACAAAAAATGATTAAAAACACCAACCAGTAGGTCATGGCATATCCATTGATGTTGCTTGCCCTACCAGTTCCTAGCTTGGGATGGGCCAGCACCGCCAAGGACATGTCCGGACTTTGGGTGGGTTCCATGGCCATGTTCAGGGGCTTGGATCCGTCATTCACCACGGATAGATTCCGAAGTCAGTGATGCAAGGACTATCATCGCGAAATTTTTGGATATGATGATATTATGGACTTTTAAAACATCATAGATGTTTTCTAACAAGATTACTTATCCTGTTGGGATTGTCCATCTCTGGAGTATCACCCGTGAATGGTAGTCTCCATTAGCTTCCCTAATGGCTATGATTGGATGGTTTTTGTTACCACCATGGGACAAAGCGATATCTTCAAAAAATGGGGCTAACCCCATGATTGACCACTATTAAGCATTCTTAACCACTAATGAACTAGTTAACCATTGATATAGGCTATATTGTACCCCTATCATTAGCCGTTGTTATCCCCATGATTCAGTTGGTTACAAGCCATTATTGTTGGTTAAGGCCTTGACCCAGCTCGCCATATAGTTGGCATATATCCCCTATAATTGTTAGTTATCAACCCCTATGATTTGGTTGGTCATTATAAGCCATTAGTTGGTTGATTCATATTGACCCATAGCCATATATAGCTGGTATATGCCCGAATACTGTTGCTTATTATTAACCATTCACCAGCTATGTTGTTGGCTAAAGCCTTCACCCAACTCGCTTTCATGGCGATGTTGGACTCCATGGGCACCTCCAGGTTTGCTGATCCATGGGCACCTGACCGGCCCTAACCAGTTGGGTATAACAAGGGTACCTACCAGTCATGCCAGTTAGGTAGCATAAGAAAACCATAGTTACATAGTTGAATGCCCCCCAAAACCATCTTATAGCTAGGGGTGCAGGCAAAAACATGGTACAGTATTTCACATGCTTTCTTTCATAGCAGTGAATGGATATGCATCCACTCAAATACATGGTGTACTGATGCAGCACGCGGTCTAAACTGAACTGCGCATGTGTCTTCCTAGCCCTCTATCTCTGAATATGTATGCGTATGCATTGGCATCGCTGATAGATGATAATCGATATTGATAGACTGGTAGAAGGAGCGCTGCGCGACAGATGTTGTACCAGAGCTTCACAGAGATTTCACATCCAAAAAAGTCAAAGCTCCCAAAATGTGATTGGAAGTGGTGAATGGATGTATGATGATGAAATCGCGAAATCTGATGAAATCGAGAGATCCGATGAAATCGAGAAATCTGAACCATGGATTTACCCATGAAAACATCAGCCATCGCCCTGGCAACCGGAGCCCAGCCACTCATCACCCACCCTTTGAACGGAGCATGGCCAGCGCCAGCCGCGACGCGGTGGGGGGAACGCGTGCGGC
>VSDK01006108.1:178913-207260 GCA_009767595.1 Symbiodinium kawagutii
GTGTCCGCGTGTCCCCGGGGCCCCGGGGAGCCACGTCTGGTTGTTATCATGGCTGGCTGTAGCAAAGTGCTACCGATTTGCTGCTTGTCAACCCATTGGCTGGAATTGTAATTCTCAACACGAAATGGACTATTCTACTAAGCCAATCTTTTCCGAATGAGGTATCTACCATGGGAGATATTCTACCAACCGTGGGTTGTTCTACCAACCTGAATTGTCTTGATCAACCCATTTTCCTCTGTGAAGCCGGTATCGTGCAACCAAATTCTGTTCTGATTCATCAAGCCCATATTTTACAAAGACTTGCGCATTGCAATTCCCTGCCAGTACAGCCCCCCTAAACAACCAACCATCTTTCCCGCCAGCTTGTTTGATTGTTACAGTTGCCTGTTGTCCACCCTCAAAAACACAAAAACAATTGGCCAACCAGGGGAGTGTTGGAAAAAACCATGAATGACTCGAAGCCAAGTGTTACGATTGAAGTGGCAACCATGAAACTCGGGACCCTTGAGCCAACCAAGTTGAACCAATCCTTCAGAAACTTTTCCGGTGCTGGGCTCCGGACCAGCACTGCTGCTTGGAGCTTCCTCACCGCGCTAGGGTGGGCTGAAGCCGTGAGGTTGCTGGTTGGTTGGGGATGAAGGTGGGCTGAAGTTGGATGGCTGATGACTTTGCCTGAAATTCACGGTGCGTTCACTTCGTTGATGCTGGCAGCAATCAGTGATAGGAGCAACAAAAAAGGACGGACATGGTGGTTTTTCAAACTGTGGGATCCCCGAAATGGGTGCTTTATTGCCATAAAGAGCAGGAAAAGTCAAAAAACAATTCAAACCACCAACCAAACCATAATCTGGTCGGTCCACATAGTGAGCCACAGGTTCAAGCAAAATTAATCCGATAGTTTAAATTGCTGCTTATTATTCTCTATCATTAAGCGCAACAATCCAGTAATCTCGATGGGAAAATCAGCCATTCTTCCTATCAAACTGCTTATCCATACTCGAAATCAGCAATCTGATTACAATCAGCAATTCAACCAATTAATCATTATGAACGGCTATGATGAACCGCCTATAAAGCATTATTGACCATCAAGCACAGTTCAAATAACCACCAGTTTACCACATATTTAACCACCAGTAAACCACAGAAAATCCCATGGCGTCCCATGATTCGGCAACCAATCAATCATTCTCAATACCTATGATTCAGCATCGGCTAACCCATGATTTACTACTTGTTAACCATCATAGGTTAGTAAACATATAGGTAGTAATAACCTATGATACTAACCTAAAGTAGTAACATAAATAGCTTACTAAGCCATGATACTTACCTATCATTAACCATCATCCACCATAGTCAACGATACAACGCAACGGTGGCAACGAAACGACGTCCCGCAACGGTGCTCCACCACCGTGGCAGCGTCCTGCACCGGTGCTCCATTGTCTTCGCGCCACGGGGCTGCAGGTGGGTTGACATCGGTCCAGGCGGCCCTGGAAGAGGCGAAGGTGCTGACCGTGGTTAACGAAGCAATGCTCCACAGCAGTTGGTGTTTCTCAAGCCATAGGGAGCCCCAAAAAATGGTTGGTTTATTACTATAAGCAATATGGGATGATTTGGGGTAGCCCCATTTTGTGAAACCACCAAATAGCGGTTGCTTAATAGCATTGGTTAATAGCGGCTAGTAGTTTGATAGTGGTTTTCTTCGCAGAAAAACGGCTCATGTAGGTTCATAAGTCCAGGCTACTTAATTTTCAGTTGGTCACTAATGGAAATAAACTCACCACCACGGTGGAAATAGCAGAAACGGCTATTGACAGGTGGTTAATGGGAGATGGTGGTTTATCAACATTGGTAACAGTGTAAGAACTGTTAATAACATCGCATTGTTAGTAACATTAACAGTTCTTAATACATGAGTGTTATGACATAGGGATAACATTGATAACAGTTATTGTCGATAAAATTAAGTATATCATGAGGTGAAACAACTGCTATTGATAAATGTTAATACAAGTAATAGTTATCATCATCATCATCATCGTCATCATCATCATAATCATCATCATCATCATCATCATCATCATCATCATCAGCATCATCATCATCATCAACGATGGAGAAACATTGTTAATAACAGTTAATAAGATAGTAATGAATTCATCAAGTAGTAGATGAATCCAACGGTTGTCAAGTGGGATTAACATGTGTTATAACAATAGTTGATGAACAAGGTTTGACTAAGAACAGTTTATAACAGTTGTTCACAGTGGTTAAAAAGTGTGGTTAATAACTTACTAACATGACGACGGTCAATAACGTGTCATCAATAGTTGATGACAGTTGGTTGCCAGCGGTTGGGGACTAAGATGTGTTATAACAGTAGGTGGTCAACAACTCACTATGGTGATTAATGAACAGTGGTTAACAACAGGATTAACATGTGTTGATGAGATCAAGCATGAGCATTCCCTGTGAATAGAAGATTAATTAACACTCATTTTGTATTTTTTGAATAATGGCTACCCAGGATTAATAAACCCCTGGTTGATTGATAGGGGGTATCCCCTAAAAGCTTTGGTTTCCCATTAGAATGGTAACCCCCCAATTTAATCATTCAACACTTAATCTTGGTTTTTTGTTGGAAAAATAATCATGATGGTTTATAGTGAAGGATTAGCAGTGGTGAAGCACTTGGTTCTCCCCAAGTATCACCCCTTCATATCGATTTTGCAGGCAGTGTGGGCGTTTTCGCACGGTTTGCGCGTGTTCTTTCAGTAAAATCTTTACCAAGCGGCTTGTCGTCAAGAGCCCTTTCCATGGTGATTGTCTTTGAAAAATGTGAATGGTGTGCACTAATCAAGGGTGTTTTTCAATGATGGTGTCCAACGGTCTTTAGTTACAGCAATGGTGTTTGATCCTGAATGTAGCAGTTGTCATCATTATCAATTAGCAGTCATCCAGGTAACATCTTTGCTAACCATCGTAGCGTCATCATTGAATTTCATGATGCTTGATGGTGGGGGTAGTGCTTCGTGAACAATCAGTGTACGTATGGTTTGTTTATAATGGTTGGTAAGGAGGGCCAATCACAAAGAATATTGGCGAAGCAAAATGGTACATAGGGAAATCGTGCGTTATAGATATTTTGTGGGTTGACAATGCTGCCGCTTACTAAGAGTCGGGGATGGTTCGTTGTGGCAAAAGATTGCTGCAAATGGCTAATGATACTTCACAGCGATGGTTGCAGTAGTGGTTCTTCACAGCAGTGTTTGGTTGCAGTTGAACTCTCTGTCGTCTAGTGTTTGAATCATCGTTGAACCATTCGTTGTTTCACATGGCTAGTTACCAAACCGTAGCAGTTGAACCCATCTGGTCAACAAAGTCATCGGTCATCTACTGTTTGGTAACCAGTACTAATCACGCCACCAATCAGTATCAATCCCTATTAGTCATTTTCAACCACCCAATAATCAGCCGTCATTGCCATTGTTAACCAATTTTTAACATCTATTCATCTACTGTTTGGTAACTAGCCAACAATAGCACAACTTGTGAGTCAATCAAGGTCAATCATGGCATTCAGACTACTTCCCGATGGTCAATAGTGGTAAAAAATGCATCATGGTGGTTGATAGAGAAGAGTGATGACGCTGGTGATTCATGATTGCCTCGCACCCATTGATCACCCATTAATCATTCTTAGTTACTATTTCACCATGAGTAGCCATTATCAATTACCTACTAATTAACCAGTATTAGCTAGTACCAACCATTATCATCGAGTTTCACCATGATTAACCAGTATCAGCCAGTATTAGCTAGTATCAACCATTATTATCCCTTATTGATCATTCAGAACCACTACAACTAACCATGGTCACAACCACCAACCATGGCTCGATTCACTCACCATCCACCATGTCAGGGCCGTGGGCCTTGCTGGCACAATCAGTTTGGCAGTTTGCTGTTACCCCATCTGTTTTAACTGGTTGGTGGCTTGAGACCCGATTCAAAATATTAGCAGGGCATAAAAAAAAAGTTTGAAACCACCAACCAGCTTAGGTAAGCACTTTTTGGTGACTCCACAGTTACATATAGCTATCGAGAGGTGATTGATGTCTACATGTATACCTCGTATCATGTTTGGCAATAGGTATTCTTCCAGATTCCGAAGATTTTGCCAAACACCAGCATGATAAAAGGATGAGCACGTGAGTGCTAGCTATCAGAATTATCCGATTGTCACTACAGTTCACTATACCTATCTATAGTGTTCATGTTAAACCATCCCCACATCTTTCATTCACAGCCTTTGAGCCAACGGCATCTGGGGTATCTCCCTCTGCTGCACAATGATGCATGTTGGGGCATCATCATTCACCATCATCATTCACCATCGTTAAGAAACCTTAAGACACCCTTTCCAACATCAACCAATATTACCAGTTCCTGCTTATAGTATTACAATACCCCCCCCCCGTTTATCACCCAACCCTTTGCTCAACAGACGCCCTCGTGACTCACCCCGCGCCGACCTCTCAGATTCGCTTCGGTCGCTGGTCTGGCGCCGAGAGTGGTTGGTCTGGAAGTGGCTAATCATAGTCGTTAAGGATGATTAGTGGTTAATGACGGATGATTAGCGACCATGGTGATTAAGTACCAATTTGTTGGTAAATAGAGCGATAATCAAATGGCTTCTGGACCAACTAGGTTGATAGGAATGATGATTAATCACAGTTCAGGGATGGTTGATGAATAATCATAGTGAGTGGGTTAATGATTATGGTTCTATATTGACATAGTCCGTGAACTTAATAGGTGAACATGGTGAATGATGATTAATCATAGTGGCAATCACAAATGGTTACATGGTGGTTTATGATGGTTAGTGGTTAATGATAGTTAATCATAGATATATGATGGTTCTACGATCGTAATACATATAGTGGTTCTGTGACGCTTGCCTTATGGGTTATGATGGTCGATGATGGTAAGTGGCTGATGTTAATGAGTTGTAACGATGGTGGTTCATTCATGTCAAACAGTGTGAACAGTCATGATGACAACGATCAATAGTGCCCCCAACTAGTAGGTTTTTAAGTGGGGTAAGTACCAATTTGTTGGTAAATCGAGCGATAATCAAATGGCTTCTTAACCAACTTGTAAGTGTGGGGGCCTACCTTGTAGTGGTTGCTTATAAGTGGTAACAGTAGTGTTAGTCATGATACTGATCAGTGGTGGTAATGTTGATGAATTGGAATGATAGGGGTCAACCTTAATGCCTGTTAATGATCAGAAAGTTAAAAAGGAATACAAGGCGTTGTTAATAAGTATTCATGATTGTTTACCATGGTCAACAATGTGTAATTAAGTGATGGTATATGGTGATTGAAGATTGTTTGGAATCATTCAGCCTTCCTGCCTGTCAATGATGGCCGATACTGATTGATATTCTACTGATTGTCAATGGCTGGTACAACCATTAAAGCTGACATTTGATAATGGTAATTGATGCAAGTCACTGTCGAGCTTGTGAATGACTACTATCACAATAACCAGTCACCAGCTGCACCATTATTGGAGCTTGCCTACCACTCTTCTCCGCAAAAAAGCACCGGCCAAAGGTGCTTGGTCAGCTGATGATTCATCATGTTGCCATTGATCCTATCCAGAAATGATGGGAAAATCCACCCGGAGCCAGCTCGATGGTGAGTTCACATGGGGTGCCATCCTAGATTTTGCAGCCAGTGATAACAGCTACAGCCTGTCAGGGACCTTGAAAGTAGCTCAAAAACCGGGCATCACAATGACTACCAGCAGCGTCCATCCGTACCAATGTCCATCAATCCTAGGATTCACCAACTTGGGTAACTGCACATCCCGATGTGCCCATCTTGCTGCCATTGATCTTCCTCAGCACCTTGACGGCTCGCCCATCCAACATCTAAGCGTATCATGCACACGTTAATTGACCCTCATGACGTATCCATGTCGTGGTGTCCATGCTTGGTAGCATCAAAGCGACGGTCACAGATCTAAACCATTGACAATCATCAGGTTATCAAGTCATCGTGAACTCATCACAGGCATCATGAACTCATCACAAGCATCATCTTCAATGAATAACCTTCAAAACCGTTTTCAAAGATCATCGTTGTCATCATCATGGTCATGGTCATGGTCATGGTGATGGTCATGGTCATCATCATCATCATGATCATCATCATGATCATCATCAAATGTCCAGCCAGCCACCTTTAACCATCGCGGTCAGTTCCATCGTTGTCGACTATCATCAGCTATCATCATCAGTTCCTATCAGTACCAACCATCATGAAACATCCTAAAACATCATTGCCCATCGCCATCGTCAATAATCACCAGAGATTGCATCGTTAAGATTGATTCACAATCACTAATCTTTATTCAAGCATCATTCACCATGACTTGACAATCATGAGCCAGCACAACCCTTGAGAAGAAACATCATTGAGCCATCATTTCCATCATTTATAGCCATATACCTATCATTGGCCGTCATATATCGTCATAAGCCTTGTTTAACCAGCATAGCCCTTGTTAAACCGTCATTCAGCCAACGTGTATCCATCGTAGACCCTTCATTCTTGACCGTTAACTTGCATATCATAACCACCATGCAACCACCATCATACAAACACCACATATCGCTAAAACCCTTGTTCAACCACCATCACCCATGATATAACCACCATATAACTACCATATAACCACCATATAACTACCATATAATCACCATATAACCACCATATACCCATCCTATAACCATCCTATAACCACCATCCAACCACCATCACCACCGTCATTGTTGACACCTGCGGCCTCGCCTGTGGGGCGAATTGGGGCACCAACCTGGGCGAAGAACCTGGTACCCACCTGGCTGATCTAGGGGGAAGCTATACGTTGATCTATGGGGTATACGACATCTAGGGCTATCTAGTTGGAATGTTACTCATATGAATCTAGGGGTAATACTGTCTACAACAATATACATAATATAGTGTCTATAACGTACTATCTGTCTATGTTAATCTGTTGAACAATAACATCCAAGTTCATAGTCATCATTAAGAAGGAAACCAACCAGCTATAGGGGTACACCATTTTAGGACAAACCCATCTATATACAAATGGTTTGTGCGGATCCAAAATACATGGATTGGATGATTGGTTTGTCCACAAACATGGATAAATATCTGAAGTTAAAACTCACAACAACACCTACGATTCATATCTATACCCGTACACATGCATGTCCATGAATATTAGCATGAGCATTCTGCTTCATTAGTTCATAAAAATGGATATCCCCATAGTTGGTTTCTAGCTTCCATGCTTGTTGGTATGATTGCTTCATGGTGGCTGGTAGCCACCACCATCAGCTATCACCAGATCATCAACCATGCTAACCATCATCTTTTGGCGAGACCATATCTATCAACCACTACGCCATGTCATTTATCATCATCAACCATCATTGCCGATTAACCTTCGCTTTACATAGGTCAACCGTCATCAACCATGGTTGAACCAACCACTAAATGCTTAATAACCATAGAAATTTCAGTTCCTCCATCATCGACCGTGCCCCTTGGACCCCGACGGGGGCTGCTCTGCGACTGGCACTGGAGGGGCCTCAAAACATCGCAGCGGTTGAACCAATGGCTAGTTGACCAGTGGCGATGCCACTGGGTGATGAATTGATTAGTTGATGGTTTAGTTGATGGCTTAGTTGATGGCTTAGTTAAGTTGATTAGTGATGAGATGATGAATACTGGTCAAGAGTGATGAGATGATGAATAGTGGTCAAGAGTGATGAGATGATGAATAGTGGTCAGTAGTGATTAATGATGGTTGATGATGGTAAATGGTTGGTTCATGGGGAGTAGTGCTCACCAAAGGAGCGGAGATAGCTGTGAAAACCAAGGTTCATGATTGGAGAATAGCTTGTTCGTGGGTTGTTCGTATCTTTGAACATGGTGTAATTGTACCCAATGGTTCATGATCAATATGGACTGACGTGGCTGATGATGCTGAACTGGTTGGTGTTTTCAACCTCAAAAAGAAATCCACAGGCCTGTATACAGGTAGACTAGGGAAAATAAGAACGTCCATGCAACCACCAGCCAGTTAATGATTATTGATGTGAATGCTTGGCACCGCTAGCAAGATCAATACACAGCGTGGCAGTTGTAAGAGCGGTCCACATGATTCCTAACTACGCTCAATACCACTTACTGTTGATCCATATGCTCGAGGATGCTTCCTAGCCATTGTAACTACAAATTGCCATGAGCTGGTGGCTAGGAAGCATCATGGTTGATAATGATGGTTGCCACTACTGGTTGATCATGATGATTAGTTCATGGTTAATGATGGTCAAGGATGGCTTGTTGATTGTTCATTCATACTTGTAGTTTCAACCAGCAACCAACCATTACAACCAACCAGTTATAACCAATAGCCCATTTTCAGCCATTCTTAAAGTATGCTTGTCAATCAACCATCCCAAGTGGAAAATGGCAGTTGCCAAAACGAGAAGTCATCGCCAGCCTGATCATATCGATTGCACTTTGAGGCCTCCAAGGACTTTACCTCATTTGGCAGGGCCGCCTGTCAAGGACGCCGCGTCAACGACAAACCCTGTCGAACTTGCTTCGTCCAGGCCACCTGGGTACCTGGAACACCGACTTTTCCACGCGCACTCTTTCTGAGCGGCATAACAAGCACCAAGCCTGCTACCGGTCCTGCTTGTGTTGGGCACCGCATAGCTTTCAGAGGCGCGAGCGGCGAGGCCTGCGTAAAGGCCCATGTCATGGCGTTTGTCTCGCCCCAAGGGGACTCGCGAAGCGCTCGCATACAGTCAGAAAGCACAAGTGCGATCGCCACAGTGCTGAGCTGGTTGGTTGCGCGACCTGCTGCGAATCGACGCTGGCTGGTCACTGGGAGAAGTGCTGAGATTTGAAGAAATCTTACCCCGAGAATGGGAAAATCACCGCATTTTGGATGGAAGCCCATGTGGATTTCACCAAAGTAAGGTGTTTCTCAAGCCGTATGGAACCCCCAAAATGATTGATTTAAGACTAAGAATCATTCATACAAAAGATGCTTCATATAGTAGGAAACCACCATCACTTGATAATGGGAAAGCCACCGCATTTATCACCTCAAATTATGCATATAAAGGATGATGAATATCATAGGAAACAACCATATACTTCCATGATTACCAGGTGACCATCTACCAGAGGTTTTCCGTGTTGAGCATCTGGATCGTTGCCACTCGAAGTCCCTAGTTTCATCGGTTTATCATCCCAGGCTGGAAAAATATCATTAATCTTCGAATCCACCAGCCGCAACTTAAGATGCCGTATTTTTCAAAAACAAATATATCTTTGGAAACTTGTGTTCAATACCAGCCCCGTATTGGATGCACTTTTGGTTCCCTCAAATAGAAAAACAAAGAATCTGCCTGGTTGGTCGTTGTTGGCCGGATGAACCAAGATCAACCAACCAACGAACAAATCAGCCAACAGATCTACAAATAAAAAGCCAACCAGCATACGCCAATGTATCCTACTATAATAGGATCAACCAACGCACAAATCAGCCCTGTTGTCCGCAACGTATCCTATTATTATCGCAGCCACTTCACGCACATTATCAACTTGTAGCTGATCCAATCTGAGCTAACCAACCTTTACCTCAACCAACATTTTGGGCACAGGCCAACAGGCATCGGCCACGTGGCCGGTGTAGGGGGAGCAGCTGTGGTGGACAACAGAACCACCTGCGCCGGTCACGACGGAGAATGGATACGGAGTGGTACCCGTTGGTTAGATTCGTTGGTGAACCAATTCATCTTTGTTAAATAACGCTTTTACCCATATTCATACATAGATTTCTACTTGGATAATGTGTTTGATATCCAATACAACCGTTATGTGGGTAAAACTATGGATGAGCAACAGTGGATATCACTATGGTATCATTATAGGATGATGGTTATAGCAATGATGCGAATATCATTGCAACTATGGGCATAGCAGGTCCACATCAATGGATATAATGACATCCAGCTTCACTATGGGCAAGCAAGAAATTATGCTTGTATCGGATATAGCTCTCTGCGTGACTATGGTTACAACTTCGGCCATGGCTAAGCAATGGATATATAGGGTACTATGGTAGTGGGAAACAACCTGGCTATACTGAATGTCGCTACAATGAATATGGCATCAGTATCCCTATTACAGTGGAGAATTATGGCACAAGCATCCATGTATTGATAAGCAACATGGATACATGCCCATAGTTCTATGGAGATCATGGATATCACTATAACAATGGGCATCCATATCTATCAATTGACATGGCGAAAGTGGATATGGATGTTACTATCAAGCAGTGGATATTACCACTATGGCAATGGCTGCAAAATAGGCTATGTACACACATGCAACCAATATTGGAATCACATTTCGACCGTTCATGGGCATAGCCATAGTTATAGCAATCTATGGATGTGTTGGCACAAGTAATGATGCATAAGTGATGTCGATGTAGTGGGCACAATGTTTTGACACGTACGCATTGCTGTACCCATATGCTGATGTGCACTATGTTTTATATAAACCGATTCCTCACTAAGATATTACTCAATGCTAATTGTGCATTGAATTGAACCATGGCTCTATTCATACGCCCTGAAATTGGGGGTATGAACACATGGATCATCAACTCGGCAGCAGCGGTTGATTCTTCGAAGCCCAAACATCATGCTGGTTGACTCCCTTGAACCAGGTGCTACACCCTGAACATGCGAAGCAATAACACCAGTTGCTATAACTCAATGGGTTGTTTCTTAAAATAGGGAACCCCAAAAAATGGTTGGTTTATTACTATAAATGACTAATATTGGATAATTTGGGGGGTCCCCTATTTTGAGAAACACTCATTTGGCTTTAACTCGATAACCTAGCAATTTAACCTCTGCCATAGAACTAGATCAAACACACTCTGGTATAACCTGTTGCCATACAGAGTGGTACCCCTGGTAATAAGATGGTATATAAGCCACCTAAGTGTAGTTTTTGTTGTCCCTCAATGGTAGTTACCTATTACAACCTGAGTTACCTAACTGGGGGGTAGCACTCTGTTAGTGCTTTTTCTATAGGCAAAAATCTATGGCCATTGCTTGCTGTGCACATCGAGGCACCCGTTCTTCCCCCGTTGTCATAGCCTCCGGTCGCAGTGAAACACACAGTTTTTGACCGGGAACCCCTTGGAAGGCCCCAGCTGCAACAGCCAATGCTTGGTCAAGCAACTTGGTTCTGGTTGGTTCATGCAAGCAGCAACCAGCAGAAATGAAACACCATTAATCATGACCATCAAAAAACCGCCATATTAATCAATGGTGGTTATGACAGTTAATTAATTGATCATCCATTGACCACCAAAAATGAGCCATAAAGTGTCATTAACCACCATGAACCACCACCATGAGCCACCATCACCAACCATCAGTAGCCATTAGGAAACGTCAAAAACCATCAGCGATGATCAGCGATCATCGATTCTCAACCACCCTTAGCCATTCATAAGCCACCATCCTCAACCATCACTTACCATCATCAGCCATCAACTAACCATTCTCAACCACCCTTGGCATCCCTTAGACTTTCAGTGTGACAGCTGGATCTCTGTTGATCAAACAAATGAGTTCCAACGGATGTGATGCATCTCGACCTTGGATTGGCTATGGCCTGCTTGGATTAGGCTCACTGGGCTATGTTCATGCTTGCAGCTGGGGTTCTAACTAGGATATGGCCACCCCCTATACAACCATGAACTATGCACTTGTTGGTTGGCATTGACCCATTATCCATCTATGAAGCGCATAATCTGGTTAATAGATGCTTAATATAGTTTATTGATAGATATATATACATATATAATATGAAACGTAATAATGGTCATGGTTTATCTTAATATACTGAATCCACATTGACCCATTCAGGTTAAGGATTACCAACCAGAATCGAACTCACCCAACACATAAACGGACCAAATCTTCACCGACCCTTAACGTTATGGTGGTTCGCCATGCGCCCTGGCCTGTGCTTGCTGTGGCGGAGGAGCTTGCTGTGCCCACATCCTTAGTGGCAAGGCCCTCAGTGGCGAATGGTGGTAGAAGCGATGGTGAAATAGTGGTGGTTGATGGTTGATGGGTGGCTACTGATGATTGATTTTTGGTTGATGATTTTAGATGGTTGGTTAATAGAGATGGCCAATGGTGGTTGATAGATGGCAAATGATGGCTGATGGTTGGCTAATGATGGTTGATCATTCATGCTTCATGCCATGGTTGATTTTTGGTAGAACCGATGGTTGAGGAAACTTGAGGAAAACAAAACATGCAAAAAACACCAGATTCAATGTCTCTGAAACATTTGCTCGTCAATCAAACAGGACAAATCTTTAGAACAGCCAACTAGTAAATTCATCCATGAACTACCAATCCAATCGTGGAATCATGAATGACTTCCATCTATTTCTAAAAGTGATTCAGCAATTGCTCAACTGGCTACTGAAAAACAACCATCCAACTGTCAATGGCATCAATGGCTGTGAATAACATTTTGCATGGTTGGATGCCCTTTGGCAAGCTGATTGGGCCAAAAAAAACACAAAGATCCGGAGGGGATGCATATAAAAATGTCTGCGATGCTTCCATCTATCTATCTATGTATCTAATAATGATGATGTGTACCAACACATGGCGAATCCTCATCATGAACGTAAAACCATCAAGCAGTAAGGTGCACTGGAATTTGCGCAAAGAAACGAGTGGCTGAACTTAATTCCCACACTTCTTTGATGGTCTTCTCTTTGTGTTGATTTGGTGGTTTCTCAGAAGAGGGGAACCCCCCAAATCATCCAATATCAACCATTGATAGTAATAAGCCAATGATTTTGGAGGTCCCCTGTGCTTTGAGAAACACCTGTGATAAAGCCACCAAAGAAGCGTTGGAAAATCACCAAAGAAACCGTTAAGGAAAATCTCGTTATGTTTGACCATTAAGGAAAACCACCACTTTCCATGAGAAAATTCCTTAGAACTGCCGCGTTTCCAAAAGTTTCAAGGAAAATCTTGAGGAAAACCGGATGCCCTGTGCAAGCAAAATGCCCGAGAATTGAGCCAAAACATCCAAAGGACACGGACCAGAAAGGCGGCATTCGCAACATCCGGGTGTTTCCCTATTGCTACCGATCAACAAAGTCTCTATTATATCTATTACATAAGTCTGATCAACAAACTATCCATATAAGCAGACTTATACAACCATCATAATAAGTATATGACTAACTTAACTGGTGGTTGGTGGTTTGAACTATCCACATGAGCAAACTTATGTGCTTGTTATGACTATTATAACTAAGCAGTCTGATCATTTAACCATGATTAACTGGGTGGTGGTTGAACCACCCCTACGAAAAATATGCGCAAGGCAACCAACCATTTGTAAATAGTCAATCACTAGGGAAAATAAAATATGTTAAGAACCACCAACCAGAATAAACTATCCATATAATCAATATTGGCCATCATGACCACAGTAGTAAATGCTTCTTTCACCACCACAAACATCGTCATGGTGAACTACTGATGACCAACATAACCGTGGTGCTTTAATCATTGCAAACCAACATTCATTAGCCAGTAATAGTCATTTGTCCAGCACTGACTACTAACCATTCTTCACCATGATGAACGAATGGCTATGGTTAATGAATGATTGATGGCAATGATCATTAAACTATAATCAGTATTGAAGTATTCCCTGGCAATACAACCATAATCATTAACCATCATTGAACCACTAATCATGAGTTATCATGATTGGCATTGTGCTTGCATAATCATTAGCCATCATTGAACTATCCATCATTGAACTATTCACGGGTAATACACACACACTAACGTATCCATCATTAACCGCGCGGGAAATCCAGCTATCATTGACGTAGCCATATTTGACCATGACTAAGCATCTTGATCACTCAGTTGAGCTCAGTTAAAAATCATTCTGGCCAATCAAATCACTGATCATGTAACCATCTCGATAATAATGCTCTCTCTGGATCATGATGCTGGATCACTGGTTGGTATCAGCATTATGACTGGCATTATGTTTGCACTGTTGGTTGACCATAATGATTCTTGGCCATTCCTAAGTGCTAAGCATTCTTGAGAACATGAACCATCATTGAACCAGTGTATTATCCAGCATACTAAACACCATCATCAACAATCATTAGCCGCTTCGTTGACCATTGCATTCACCATTAATCAAAATCAGAATGGTTGAACCATCATTAGTTTCTTTGAATCATAAAGAGCCATCATTGAGCCTAGTGATTAATGCGCATTTAATCATATCGAACCATCTCAGTTTTATTAATCAACAATTAAATGATAAGCTCATTACATAGCCAGCTCATTATTAACCTCATTTTTCTGACCACCACTAATTAATCATCATTCATCAGCTTAACCATCTTAGCCATCTTAACCATCATCTTCACCATTCCTCTGACCATCATTAACCATCATTATCTCATCATAAGAGCCCGTGAACCATTAATCAAAATTAGAACCGTTCCACAACATTAGTTTAGTCATATAGCCATCTCATCAAGTTAATCTTAGATAATCTTAGTTCCATTCACCAATCATTAACCAATCTTAGTTCCAGTAACCAATTATTTTCACCATCATTCACGATCATTCACCGGCCAACCATCATTCACCAGCTTCAACCAACCACCTTAACCATCATATAACCAATCATATAACCATCACGATCCATCATATAACCATCATTTTCACCATCAACCAACCATCTTAACTAAGGTATAACCATGGTAGCTACTGGTTACCAGCTGGTTGTTGCTGGTTATTACCAGCTAATGTAATCATTAACTAACATGTAATCATTAACCAATCATTTTCACCATCATTCACCAGCTAATTACCCATCATATAACTATCTCATTAACCATCAGTTTCACCATCATTAACCAATCATCAACCAACATATAATCATTAACCCATCATATACTGGTTGGTGGTTGAACAAGATTAGCACCAACCAGCCATTGGTTAATGATTATATGGCTGTGGGTCAAAACCCTGTACCCCTGGTTCCCCATCATTAACCAGGCTGTTTTCCCTATTATGGTTGGTTATTATCACTAGAAAAATTATTTTGCCTTATTAAGCCTTATTATTGTTGGTTATTAACCCCCATTATTGGTTGGTTAACTGCTTGACCCATAGCCATATGGTGGTTTCTCAAAATATGGGACCCCCCAAATCATCCACTATTAATCATTTATAGCAATAAACCAACCATTTTTGGGGTACCCCCATTTTAAGAAACCACCATATGTTGGCTGATGATTAGCACCAAATATAGCCCAGTTGCATGGCCGGCTGCCTTGGAAGCGGTTCGATGAGCCGGTAACCTCGGGCGCGACGACGGGTGACGACCGGCGAGGCGGGGGTGGGCATGGCGGGCCCTGGTTGGGCTGGTTGGGGTGGTGGTGGATGCGTGGTTTAGGGATGGTGGATCCATGGTGATTTGTATGCTTAATGGTTGGTTGATGCTTTATGATGGTTGAAGGTTGGTGGTTGATGGTGGTGAATTAGTGATTATATTGATTGGTTAAGGCTGGTTATGGTTAATTTTTTGTGTTTGATTCATAGTAATTGAAATCTTTGGTAAATTGATGGTTGATGATGGTGAAGACGAGGTGGTGAATACTTGTGATTAATGATGATTAATGATGTTCAATGATGATTGATGATTAATAGTGGTTAGTGATGATTGATGATTAATGATGATCAATGATGATTGATGATTAATGATGGTTAATGATTGATGACTAGTGGTTGGGGATGGTTAATGGTGGTTCATGCTGGTACCATGTCGATGAAAGCTAAGGATGGAAAACAATAGCGATTAATGATGGTTGGTTGGCTGAAATGGTAGTTACCCTAGGCTCAAGGCTTGTTTGATGATGAGTGATCGTGCGAGTGAACGGGTTGGTTCGTGGCGATGGTTCATGATGGTTGACTCGAAAGTGCTTGACCGTCGATGACCAACAGCTGTTATGGTAAACACGGCTGAGTGATCTTTGATCAAAACACGGGTCATTGACTACTAACATGATGGATTGAGCCACTGTTGGTCATATCTTTAGCAACTATTGTTGTTTATGATCGAGTACTGATGTTGATCGATTAATTTTCCAATCGATCACTATTGTTAAATTACTGACATGATCAAATATGATTGCTGATATTGTTGATTTCTAGCTACTCAATGATTAGTGATCACTGATACTTCCTCACCCGTTTTTTGCAAACCTTTGTCCATCAATGGTGTGCCCCCATGATGAGTCTCCGTATGAAGGATGACCATTTTGAGATGCCAAAGGGCACCACTTGTGGCTACCAAATAATTATCTTAACTTATAACCAGTTGCCAGGTTCACTTATGGCTAAGTGGTTGCCACTTCACCAGGTAACTTCACTTATGGTTTAACTCATTAATTTTGGGTAAACCATTACCAGATTCCAGGATAGACAGCAGGTTCGACACCAAAAAAACAACTTTGGCTCACTCAGATTCCTGGTTAGACACCACAACAGGGTAGCCACTTCACATCGCTTCACCCTCGCAAGCAACGAAGCATCTCCATGCACTGGTGCACATGTGCCTGCGCGGTCGCTGGTGGGTCACGATAGGTGGGTGGTTAACCAACCAGGGTTGATCATCCCCCCTCCATATAGTTGATGACTATCCATTATCATTATCATCAGTATCATTATTATGATTATTGTTACAAAACTGTTCTAGTTTGTTGTTATGCCCTATTGTTATTATGTGCTATTGGTTGCGGATGCTTTTGCATTCTTGGTGACAATGATTGTTCGTGAGATTCGCCCAGCATGTTCTTGAAACCACCCATTCTTCATTACCATTCTGGTTGTTGATCGTCTATAGCATCATTAAAACCATTGCCACTGCCGTGGTTCAAATGACCATGACCATGTATTGGTCGGTTATATCCCTTGTATAGCCCTACTATTGGCCGGTTACAACTGTCATGAACCACCATTCATCACTACTATTGTTAGCCATATATTGACCTTAGGTTGATGATGGTTGATCATGATAGTCAATGACAGCAGTTGGTAATTGCTATCGGTAAAAACAATTAATTACTATACATATATGACAACTTACAACCAGCCAGCATGTCTCCCATACTAGCACGGCTACAATACTGTTGAAACAGCTCCGTAAACAGTGGTTTTATACCACTCCTAATGGTATTCATACTATTGATATAGTATCTATTCGGGATCATCGATGCAATTCCTGTTAGGATTGGTGATATTGACATATAATATACCATTAATATACCATTTATGATATATCTCTTCAGGATTGGATTCCTCTTGTTGATGGTTAATGCGACCCTTCATCTTCTTGGGAGCCAGTAGTCCCGCGACGGAGCAGTTGTGAAACATGGCGGCGTCTCATGGGCTGCTGCCATGGAACTGAAGGCCATCGGTTTAGGAGTCGACGGCGTTGCACCTTGGTCCAGGGACCTGTCACTGGGATTGAGAGCAGCCAAGGTACCCGTGTCCACCACCTGGGTCTATCAAGCCATCCGCAGCACCGCCGCAACGAAGTCGATCGCTGAGGTAGTCTCAGCTCGATCAAAATGACATTCTCCGCCAAGTGGAAAACCCTGCAGGGTTGGAGTCGACTTTCGAAGTGGGCAAAATGTGAGTGCTCGGTGAACTTGCGCCCCTCAGGGCCATGCATGCCGGGAGCGTCAGAACGGATGGAAGAAAAGTCGGGGCATGGTGATGCACCCGCCACCAAAATGACCTTCTCCTTGGGGATTTGTCGGCATCATCGATCAATGAGGCCACTGCTTCTGGACACTCTTGAAGGAAGTCACTCCTATGGACAATCTCAGGAAAGTGTTTCTGAAGGATCAGAAGGGACTCAGGGTCACTCTCCCGGGAAACACTCCAAAACTTCTTGCTCAACAATGATGTTACTGAAAAACAGGCGGTACCAATACCATAGAAACTGCGTAAGATGGCTGTGGGTCAGTTCACCCTGTACCCCTGGTTCCCCATCATTAACCAGGCTGTTTTCCCTATAGTTTTGTTGGTGAACTTATCCCTCACTATTGTCGGTTAGAGCTTTGACCTATAGCTGTATATATAGCTGGTATACCCCCTACTCTTGTCGGTAAATCTCCCCAATTATTAACCATTAACCAGCTATTTTGTGGTTAAAACCTTGACCCATAGCCATATAGTTGGTATACCCCCTCCTATTGCTGCTTATTGTACCGTACCGTATTATGAATCATCAACCAGCTACTTAACCATTGTTGTTGGTTGCTTAAAGCCTTGACCCATAGCCATCATTCACCATCATTAAGCAGCTAGAAATCACCATGGTTGTTGGTTGGTTAGCTGCTTGACCGCCAGATGAAATCCCTCAACAAGTCTCGCCTCGGTGATGCCTGGCACCTTGCTAGCCATCCTCGAGGCGCAAAGAGCAGGAGCTGGGCCCAATTTTGCCGTGAAAAAACGTGGGTCAACGATGGGAACGATGGTAGGATGAGTGGTCAAATGGTTGGTTATATAATGGTTGATGATGGTTGATGATTGGTAAAAAATTGGTTATTTTATGGCTGGATGATGGCAAGTGGTGGTTAGTAATGGTTAATAGTATGTGGTTAATAGATGGCAAATGGTGTTGATGAGGGTCAGTAGATGGCAAAACGGTCTTGATGGCAATTTTTGCTTAATGATGGTTCTTAATAGCAATTTGTTGTGATAATGGTCTATAAGTGGCTGATGAGGGTTGATGATGGTTGATGATGGTTCGATGCTGCAAGCAGATTTCGTGCCAATGACCCGTGCGGCTGGCGAATGGATGGCAATGTTACCAACTTGAAGGATAGGCATTTCATGCTGAAAATGCCGAGATTGGCGCTGGCCCTGTCAACATGGCATCCTGAGTTGTTGACCGCTATCTTTACCTATGGGGGGTTCTCAAATGGGGGTACCCCTAGTTATCATCCAATATGAAACATTTTTAGCAATCAACTGACCATAACTTGGGGGTACACCTATGACTTGAGGAAAATCCATATGTTAATCGCTGCTGCCGTGGTTGAGTACTGCTTGACTGGTTGGTAGTGAATGGTTACTCAGGTGATCATCGAGATAAGCCATTGACAAGTCCTGGGGTGAAACAACCATACCACCACTATCGATACTCAATAATTCTTAATCAGCCAATTGTTGGTTGGTAGGAATGCCTACAGAAATGGTCAACAACGGTGGTTCATGGTGAATGATTAATCGTGGTTGATGGTTAGCTGGCGCTTAGTTGATGGCTAATTGATGGTTCATTGATCCCTAATCGTTGGTTGAATAGTCAGCTTTCATCGACGGTCGGTCATAGTGGCTGAAATTCATAGCGGTTGGCGAGCATCACCCGGAACCCACTGTGATGATTCAGAAGCTATGGGGGAAGGATGAAGAAACGACCATATGGATGTTTCTCAAAAAAGGGGTACACCTAAATCATCCAATATGAATCATATATAGTAATAAACCAACCGTTTTCTTGTGTCCTCATTTTGAGAAGCACCCATATGTATATAGATGTATTTGAATATATATATAAATATATATACACGAAATACATATATATATATATATATGTAAAAAATATAAATATATATATGTAAAATATATATATATATATATATATATATTTATATATGTAAAAATATATATATATATTTATATATGTAAAATATATATATAAATATATATATTTATATGTAATCCCTGAATATACAACAAATTTGCATACTGGAGGATCAACCGTTGAGTGCGCCCTTCAACCATATTCACCCTCAATATATTACAACAACCACGATCGTAACATAAACCAGTCGATGCTGGAATCAGCACAAGTCAGCATCATCAACCATCAACTACCAAACCACAACAAACCTGTCATGATGAGTCACCGCTATATACAGATACAACCGATATTGTGAACCGCTGAACGCCAAACAGTCCTGAAGTAGCCATAGAACCTCCATCTATAAAAACCCATAACTTAACCATTACCAAACCAAGATTACAAACTGCCGTTCGCCACACACAGGCTGGGATCTATTTGGGTTTCCCCTGGACCAGCGCACGCCCCAAACAGGCCAGCACCGGTTTTTCTTGAGCCAAAAGTAGAGGGCACACAGCCACTTGACCGTGCACAAAGGTTTCTTGTGACAGCTAAAGCTGTACAGCTGGAGTGAATGCTGGAATCGTTTTTTCAGACTCCCTTTACCGCACTCCCCCTCGCATCCTTGGATGCGAAACCGTGGAAAAAGGTGCGTCGCCTGCTCCACCACCTCGAAGTCATCCACACTCGGCGCAACAACGCCATGCAGCACCCAACGGAAGGTTGGCAGCCCGGCCGTGTGCACGGCTGTGAGCGTAGCCTCCCGTGATGTACATCAAGGGTCGTCTTGCGAAGATGGCCAGAGTGGTGCAAACCACGCAGACAGTGTGCTCCACAACCGCGGAAGCGCAGCGTAGCTTGCCACAGCCACGGGACTTGTGGTACACTGACCCGAACTTGGTGGTGTAGACGTAGCTTGGTCTGGCAGCATCCGCTGCCGGTGGTTGGCTTGAGCTCGGCGGAGCCCCTGGGAACAGAGGCGGTGGCGGCAAATCATCGCCAAAGAGCGATGGTGGAGCTGGTCGGTCACTGCTGCTTCCTGCAGCTGGTGTTTCGCCAGGTACTTCAGGGCCACCAACTTGTCCCGGAGAGCTCTGCTCAGGAGCTTGTACAGGTAGAACAGTTGGTACTTCTTGTTCTGGAGGGCCCTGCTCAGGGGCCTGTACAGGTAGTTCAGGAGCACTGCTAGCGGCGGCTGCTGCAGCAGCACTGGGAGCTTCTTGAGGAACAATACCATCGCACGTCCCTTCACAAAGTGGAACCAGGTCCGTCATGCGGGCCACTGGTAGCGGAGCCACTTGGAAACCTCGCACGAAAGGTCCCCCCTTCGCTCTCAGAGCCACTTGGAGCCACAGCTTCCTCAGGAGTCCCTGGAAGCTGCGAGCTTGGGGTACTCGGTGTAAAGGGATACGCCGGTCCTCCTCGGTGTCGAGCTTCTCCAGGTCGGAACACCTGCTTGGCCTTGGGCTTGGGTCTTCCTCTCCCCTTACCCTTTCCTTTCTTCCCCTTCATCGACTCCGGTGAGGGGTATTCCTCCCTTTGCTGTCGCACCCACTCGTCCTGGTCTTCTTGCTCAAGACGTTCACGGAGCTGCTGGGCGGTTTCCTGAGGCGCCACCTCATTCTCCGGGATACCACGGAGTGCACCTCTGCGCACGTCAGCAGGTTGCGTAGATCCTGGAAACGTTTCGGTTCTTCCATCAGACCAGCGAAACGTCACTGGCTCAGTTGAATCCACCGGTCCATCGGACCAGACACCACCTCCTTGGTCTGGGTCTTCCTCTTCCCAGTCCTCAAGCCAGTCGTCTTCGTCCCACTGCTCTTCTGGAAGGTCGTCCTGCCACTCTTCTTGTTGACGTTGAGGAGGTTCCCACAGGTTGCGCGGTTCATCCCGAAACGTTTCGGTCCGTCCATCGGACCAGCGAAACGTCACTGGCTGGGTCGGATCTACCGGTCCATCGGACCAGACCCCGCCTCCTTCTTCTGGTTCTTCCTCCCAGTCTTCTTGCCAGTCGTCTTCGTTCCACTGCTCACCCTCAAGGTCGTCTTGCCACTCTTCTTCTTGGCGTCCTCAGTGGGAGCTTCAGCACTTTCCCCACTTCCACTGGCACCCCCTCCTCAACGTAGTCCACTCGACGAGCTTCCTGCAGACGGCGACCTTCGCCAAGGTGGACTAGCCGCAGCCTTTGGAGCTGAAGCTGGCGGTGGACCTGGAGCTGGCACTGGCGCTGACAGGGTAGGTGTCACCACCCCATTCAGCAAGGGCTCTTCCAACGCACCAGCACGGTGACGTAGAAGACGTTGCACCAGCAAGGCCAACAGCACCACCAAGACCGTGTAGCCACCCACAGCTAAGAAGAGCAACATCTCGAAAGCTCCATGGCCATCTTCACTTGGTTGCGCTGCGGCGGTGCCCCAAGCACTTGCCACCACAGCTGCACGCATGGTCCCTTTGGTGACCAAAACACTACCAGCTATTCCTACTGGGTTTTCTGGGCATCCGTAGGCAGCGGAAAGTTTGGTACCCTTCAGGTTAGAACTTTCAGCCATGTCACAACTGTTCCGCCCCCTTTGGTTACCCTGGCCGTTAGGGCTTTGGGAAGATTGACCCTTTTGGTTTCCCTTCTCAACCCTGTCAACTTGGATCTTCCCAACTCCCACCAGCCAAACCGAATTGACCGGCCCATCTGGCCTCTTCGTGCAAGGGCCGTCAGACCCATGTCGAGCTTGTCCAGCATGTAGTCCAACATCCACCCCCATAGGCCTGGTTCCTGCACCAGAATCCTTTGACGATCCACCTCCAACGTCCTCAGCTCGTTGAGGTAGAACAGGTGGTCCTCGAAGTTCAGGAAGTAGTGACGGTCCTCCTCCGACTTCCTTCTCCCAAACTCCAGAGTCCCAAAGCAGCGATCCTCCTCCAACGCCAAGTTCACCACGACGCCCTTCTCCCGGATGTAGTGCAAAGCCACCACCTCCAGGGTCCTTTCCTTCTCCAACTTCCTCAGGAAAGTTGGTTCCCCCTCCAACGTCCTCAGCTTGAAGAGGTACTTCACCACCATGCCCTTGTCCAGGCAGTAGTGCGCGCCCATGCGATGGCGCGAACACGCCACCTCCATCGCCCTTCCCCAGAGCGATTCCTCCTCCAGCTTCCTCAGCTTGAAGAGGTAGAGCAATGTATACTCGATGTCCATGATGTAGTAGCGACCCACCACCTCCGATGTCCTCCCCCCAATCTCCACCGTCCCTGACATCCACCGCCAAAGGAACTTGTTGAGGTAGAACACGTGGAAGAGGTAGTTCACCACCCTGCAACGCCCGACCGTGACCACAAAATTCACCAAGCGCGGATGCTGGAGCCCGAGCGTGTTGGCAAAGTCCAGCACGTTCACCAGGTTCTCCAAGCACTGCAGCTAAAGCCCGAGCTTGTTGACAAAGATCAGCAGGTCCAGGTAATTCGCCAAGATCCGTTGCAAGAGCCCAAGATTGACAAAGTCCCGAAGGTCCATCATGACCACCAAGCACTGCCAATGCTAAAGCCCGAGCGTGTCCAAGTACTTCAGCAGGTGCACATCGATCTCCAAGATCTGCCAATGCAGGAGCCCGAGCGTGTTGAGGTAGATCACCAAGCGCTGCTGCTGCGGCTGCTGGTGCCCGAGCTTGTTGAGGTAGATCAGCACATTGAGCCTCACAGAGCTGATCACACGCAGTTCCATCAACCCCTGGTAGCGGAGCTTTCATCGCCTTCAGCGATGGCTTGTGTGCCACCCGTTCTGGGCTTGACATGCGCTCAACATGTGGCTTGAGCTGCAACACCTTCAACGCAACAAACTCCTTGATCTCCTTGAGAGCTTGGTCCTTCATCTCATGTTCCTTTGACCCTTTTGGTGGATCAAGTTGAGAGAGAGCCACCGCACTCAAACTTGCAACAATCACTTTGGTGAGTTCACGTTTCACATTCACCTCACCTTCACCTGCATCGCCCACCGGAGTAGGGATGTGACCTTGATCCACAGCAGTGGAACACCTAGCGACCACCGGAGTGGTGTCTTCTATAGGGCCACCCTGCTCATCGTCATCAAACCAAACCTTGAGGAACTTCATGAAGTGGTTCCACTTCTGTCGTGGATTCATGGCTTTTGTGAGATGATCAGCAACCAGCAAAACACCTGGCACATGCCGAAGTGCCCAGGCCGACTTCTTGGTGAGCTTCTCCCGCAACCCAGCACTTCTCAAGCGAAGGTGGCGAGTGCGCCAAGGTCCATCTGGCAAACTCAGAACCGAGATGGCAGCCGTGTTGTCACCGTAGATCGCCCTCTGCACCACTTCACCGTTGGCTTCAGCAAACGGCTTGTCCTCAAACACAATCTCTTGGTTCACGAGGTCGCCATCTTCCAGCGAATCAGTAGTTGGCACAAAGCTTGGCACCCCTTCAAGGACTTCCACCAAGCTGGCCACACTCTCTGCCATCGCTGCTGCTTCCACGTAACCCATCATCTCAGCCTCGGCTGTAGACATCGCCACACATGATTGGCGACTTGACTCCCATTGGATGGGAGCACCACCCAGAAAGGCTAAGATGCCCTGGGTAGAGCGACCACCAGCTGGAGCAAAGCTGATGTCAGCGAAGCATTCCACCCTTGTCATGGATCGATGGAATGGCAACACCTCACCAACCATGAAGTCCTTGTCCACCGGGCCGTACTCCAGGTTGAAGCTTGTGGTACCGTACAAGTAGGCCAGCACTTCCTTGGAGAGGTCAATGGCGTAGCGAGGGCACTTGCTCGCCCACCTACCCATCACACCTGCAGCAAACGCCAAGTTCGCACTGCAAGCCATAGAATCTCCCCGGTAACTGCCTGAGCCTGTCTCAGAACCGCTGCCTCGATGCTGTCATCCTTCTCCACCGGCATCTTCTCAAACATAGCCGCGCTACATGGAGTAGGTCTGGATCTTTTCACCTGATGCCTTGAGCACAACTCCCGAGCATAGGACTCCTGTCCCACCAAGATCGGCCCATAGCACCCTTCCTTGTTGTTGTCCATCGGCTTGTGCTTCAACTCAAAGCCGCAAAACTTCACTGACTCGGTTTCACCAAGCCATGTTGGAGCTGAACAGGTCCACACCTTCTGGATCTGTTGAACCACTGAGCTCACCACGTCCTTGGGGCCAAGGATCATGTAGTCATCCACATAGACCACCACAAAGCCAAGCACAGCACCTGTACCGGTGTCCATCACCTTCCAGAGGTTGGGTTCCGAAGTGGGCTGCAACTTCAAGGCTTTGTCCTGGAACTGCCACTTCCATCGCTTCATTTCACCATCTCGAAACGATGACCAATCCCCTGGGCTTGTTTGTAGCCCATACAAGGCCTGGAGAACTTCCCAAACCTCATCATGTGGAATGATCCCTGCTTCCACCAACACCCGTGGAGGGCGCACAATCAGCTTTCCAACACCACGCCGAGGAGCCAACAGAAAGGCTGTTTTGATGTCAGTCATGGCAGCAGTCCACTGCCTTGCCCCTGCAACCCGCAATGCGGTTCTCACCGCCATCCCATCGATGCCGGCTGCGTACACATCAAAGTTCTTAGCTTTGTTGCCGCTCTCCGTAGCGATTGCACTCTGATCTTCTGGTTGATCCAAGCTTTCAACTCGATTCCCGCACACCACTATGCGAGCACGGCGTCGTCCATCAGGGCTCTTCACCGTTGCCACCAACTTACCAGGAGCGAACTCCAAGTGCTCTTCACCCTGAAGTGCTGCCATGGTGGTTGGTTTGACCGCTTTTGTGGTTTGGGTCAAGCTGATGTACTCACTTTTCAAAGGTTCAACCCACTTGGAAAGATCAGCCCGAACTTCTTGAAGTGGAACTGTGTACGTTTGAAGTACCACCCCACCATTCTCCTCTGCAGCAGCCAAGTGTTTCAACTGAGCCCTGCGGTTGAGAAGGCGATTCGTCACATCCAGCTCTTGCTCAAGAGCCTGAACTCCTTAACGTAGTTCTTGAAGTAGTTGGCCTTGAAGTCGACCATCTTCAGTCGTCAGAGGAACTTCCTTCACACGCTCCTCCATCACTTGAGTCCACCCTTGATGAACTCCTCTCAACCATTCCTCATAGTCCTCCACCGATCCCTCCCAAGGGATTTCCCCCAACACTTCGTCCCCAGCACCACCACCACTCGAGGTAGAGCTCTTTTGGCACGGTGTCGTTGTCCCCAAAGTCGTCGGTGAGGTCAAAGTACTCGAAGTAGACGTCAAGCCATCAACAGTCCTCGAAGACGGTGAAGTCAACGTGCACGAGGAAGACGTCAAGCCATCCTGCAAAGTTGAGCTCGAAGTCGTTGAAGCCGATTTGAAAGGTGAAGGACTCCCCCCCGAAGCCTTGCTTCGGAACTCCCCCCACTGAACACTGAAGGGCACGGGTTGCCGCAGGCTCCCCCCAGACGACACCGTCTTCAACCCAAAGTTCAGAAGAGTCAAGCCCAAGCTCAGAGTAGGCACCATCCTCATCACCATCAGCATCATCATCCATAGCAGCTGGTAGCGGAGCCACAACCTCAGCATGGTCCTCGGCCAGCTCAACAGGATCAGGAGCCAATGAAGGCTCGTAGTCCAAATCAACATTGGGATCAGGAGCTTCTGCAGAAGCCAATCCCCCAGCACCTGAAGGAGCCTGCTTGCCATACAGGCGGTGACCGGGTTCAGCAACCAACTCCAGCATGGCCTTGTCCGCATTGGCATCAGCGATGAGGACAGCACGGGCATGTCCCGTCTTCCCCTTCAGGTCACGTACCACCCAACCATTGTGCATCAAAGGACTTGGTCCTTTCACCACCGCTTGAAGGTATGGACTTGGAAATCCTTGGCCTTCCTTCTTGTGCCACCACTTGGCCTTGATCATCACCTTTTGGTTGTAGGTGACCATGGCCGGCATCTTCACTCCCACCTTGGACAGCTGTCGGCGGCAGCGCTCCTCCATAGCATATCGTCCCACCGATGGTCACTCGGCCACTGGGGCTGCTGCTGCATTTGAGAGTGAGTCGCACCCGACGCTTCCATTGGGCTATCTCGCTTTCTATGCGGCCGTTGCCCGGTGGATCGTCTCCACTGGTTGCAGTTTGCCACATACCTCGAGATGCCACCCAATCACGCACAGGACGTGAGATGAACTCCTTGGCACGGTCCGAGTGGAACCGCAGCATCGGGATTCCCAAGGCCCGATAGCGGGAGTACACCCGGTTGAGTGCCTCCATCACATCCTTCGTGCTTCTGGATGCGATGGGCTCCATCACACTGATGCCCTGCACCTTGATGGGCTCTTCCGCAGCCATCTTCTCCGCCTTCCACTTGGCATTGAGGCGGTCGCCAACACGCTTCTCCTCAGCACTCCATGCCTTGGAGTCAGGCTCCCCCGAGTCCAACACTGGACCATCATCATCGCCAGGTGGCAATGCATCTCCGTGAGGTGCTCGGCCAGCAGGTACAGCACCTTCAGGATCGCCAGCAGCTGAAGGACCTTGAACTTCTCCTGAACGTTGAACTTCGGCAGCACAAGGAGCTCCACCAGAACCTTCAAGGTGGTCAGAACCAGGTTCAGCTTTGGAAAGTTCTTGGAGTTCAGCAAGTAGTTCAGCTTCGAAGCGTTCAGCATCTTCTGATGGTAGCGGAGCCGGTGGAATGTCATCTTCCACAGGATCCCTGGTCCCAATGGGAATCGGCACCGTGGCAATGAGGGCATACTTGGCCTCCTTCGCATCACCATAGTCCCACCCCTTGTGAAAAGGACCAGCAATGTCCACTGAGAGCACGTAGGCAGCGTCTCCCCCGGACAACTTCCTTCTGTGAGGCAAGTCCTGCCCCATTTCCTGAAGACACAGCCGACAATCACGTCGGAAAGGAACATGGTTGGCTTCCACATGAGCCTTCCAGTCGGCCATCGTCATCTTCCTCAATCGAGGAATCGATTCCTTGATGGCAGCACATAGTCCAGGTGACCATGCTGCCCAGGTTGAAGACTGCTTCGCGGTCCCCCAACTCTTCCTTGAGTTCTTCCACAGAACCCCTGTGACGAAGCCCATGAAGAGCTTCCATGCCAGGCAAGTCTAGGTTTTCTTCGTTGATGCCCTGCGGCACCCTGGTCAAACGAAACTTGATGGAGTCCATGCCGTTGAGCAAAGTCCTGCACCTCCGGCCATTCCCGCACCGAAGGGTAGTTCACAACCTCCGAGTCCACCTTGGGGTCGATGTAGGCCATTGGATCCTTAGGATGTTCCATCAGGAACCCAAGTAGTTCCCCCTGCTTGGCATGCTCCTTGGAGCGGTCATAAAGACCCAGCAACTTGAACACCAACGCGGTGTCTCATGTTGAGCTCGGCAGCCGTCAACCCACCCAAAGCCCAGCGAGCTTCACCACGACCACGAAGAGGACGAGGACCT